>CM062813.1:734913652-735161152 GCA_031772625.1 Pinus tabuliformis
TATATCTTCATAGGTCAACATAGGTTTGTATGCACTAGCTCAAGAGGTTACTTTTCTCTGTATGCAACTCCCTTTGAAAAGCTATCACGATGTTTATTTCCCAAGATGCAACACTCACAAGTAATAGTGAGTTCTTTGATTGGAGGTAACCCTCTAACCTATGTTTCTGATGTAATAATCTTAAACCAGAGGAGTGCAAGTGTCCAAACTGAAAGTGTCATAACAAATAATCATTAGGACATGAAACTATAAACGAACTAACTTGATCACTGTAATTCATGATTATAGGAAATAGTTTGTTCCTCGTCATTTGCACCTTTGCTATCAGTTTCTACCTTGGGGGCTTGTCATATATACCACACTATTGTCCTTGAAAATAACTCTATATCCTTTCTGCATCAATTGACTGACACTTATCAAATTATGTTTGAGACCAAGGACATAATATACCTCTGAGATTTTCTTTGGCTCCCCCTGTTTGGTCATAATGTTTACCACTCCTTTTCTATCTATATTTGTAGTCTTGTCAGTCCCCAACTTTACCTTTGTCTTCACATATTGATCCAAATTTGCAGCTAAATTCTTGTTTCCTGTCATTTGGTTACTACAACCATTATCTAATAGACACACATTGTCATACGGTTCATGCATGGTATGTAAATATAGGAACATATAGTCAGTATTCTCTATAGTGACATCAACTCTCTGCTTTCCTTGATCAATTGTCTTCTTCCTACAATCACGGGCATAGTGACCAAATTTATTGGAATAATAACATCTCACCTTTGATTTATCAACTCTTTGATTTTTGTTGAAGCTTCTGTTGTTGCTTCCACTTTCTTGTTCCTGCTTTTATCTTCCATCTCTTTGAGAACCATGTCTTTTGCCTCGTCCTCTACCTCTCGATCTACCTTTGCCTCAACCTTTATATGTTGAATAGAAACCTGACTTTTGAAAGCAGCTTCTAAAGTTCCTTATTTTTATCTATCCTTGCCTCATGGGATAGAAGTGATCCATCATCTCATCAATTGTTAGTGTTTCCAAATCCTTGCCTTCTTCTATGGTTGCTACCACAACATCGAATTTGGTAGATAAACATTTGAGGACCTTCTCAACCACTGTCTGATCTTTAATATCATCCCAAAAAAAATTTAACTGGTTTACGACATTCATGACTCGACTCATGAATGAATCGATGTCACCTGCCTCCTTCATCTGCAAACTTTCAAAATCTCTTATAGTATTTTACAACTTAACAATATTTACTTTGGCCATATCATTATAGGTTGTCACCAAAGTCTCTCATGTTGTCTTTGTTGAAGACATGATCATAATTTTTTGGAATACTACTCAGTCCACTCCTTGATGGATAAGTTGCAATGCTTGTGCATTCTTATTTTCTATTTTTCTTCCATTGTTCACTCTCTACATTACTAACATCTCATTTAGTTGCTTCATCTTTAGGTTCTAAAAATCCATCTCTGACATATTCCCAAACATTATGAACTTTCATTGTGGTCTCCATCTTAATGGCCCATACGTCATAATCCTTCCTTATGAATAGAGGAAATTATGACTGGAAATTGGATAAAACCATCTTTTAAAAAAAATTCTCTTGTGAAACCCTAAATTTATCCTCAAATAATAGTAAAGGAAACTTTTCAAAAAACTTCAATAAATAAACTCCTTTTTTAATGAGCCCCGAGTTTTTTTTATAAAAAAACTTAAAAAAAACTTTTACAATGCCCTCATTACACTTTTTAAAAAGCTTGTTAAAACAAAACAATCTTTAACATGAACTTTGAGAACCCACGTGACTGAAAAGGTTAAATATTAAAAATTTTAAATGGTCCTTTGTCACTTATCAAAAACACAATTTCAATGCTATTTCAAGAAAACCACGTGACTTATTACACATACCAAAGTTTTTGTACCATCCAAGATTTGCATTGGCAATAGTCTAACTAACCGAAGGAATTGCCTAGAAAATTATGGAAATTCCGGTCATATTTAGAGAAAATCCAGCAAAGATTTTTGCAAATCCAAGTTATAGTTGTTAAACTTCAAATTTTAGGTGTCTTAGACGTTTTTGATGGTGCTGAATCCATTTCCACCATCAAAAGCACAATTCAAACATTGCCTCTACAAGATTTTTTGAAATTCTTTTCCTGGATTCCGACCACTTTTATTCATCTCGTCAATTCCTCCACCTCGGTAGACAACTCCTTTTCTTTGACTTTGCTCGTGGATTTCTAGTTTTTTTTGTTTTTCTAATATGGGTCAATTTAGTTTTCAATAGGCCTAGACTGTGTTGATTTGCTAAAAAATCGGAAAAAGTAAGTTTCCCCTATTTTAATGTAGTTTATGACAGCAAAACGTTCACTGATCAACGTACATTAACTATGCAACAATTTTGCAATCCGCTTTAATTATACAACAATTCTACAATCTGAAATTTTTTGAAAAAATTATCTACTTTTTTCACTTGATCTCTTTTTTATTAGCTTTGATGGCTCCATGGATCTTGTGATCTTTCCTCTGCTTGATACTAATTTTTGTAAAGGCAGAGTAGGTAAGGGAAAAAATAACACAAATAATTCACAAAGTAACATGAGTTGTGACTCTTCAATTGATGACACAAACTTGATGATTATAATGAACCTGGTGAGGGGTATTTAAAGCTTTTCGACTAGTGACTCACCAAAAATAAATCAACATGCAAACACAGACTAAATTCAACTTTACCCAAAACATGACTTAACTCGACTTCAGTGAACTTGACTCAACTTGACTCAGTTAACTGACTCTCAAATTTTAACCAACTCATCATGGAAGAGTAATTAGTTATCTTTAACAGAAAGGGCCTTGACGAAAGTTGTGAGAGAAATTTATATCTTCACTCTATTGGAATTTATAAAATGCATGATAACTCTAGCTTTAGAGGTTAGGGCCATGAGATCATCATCTTTCAATTCAAGGTTAAAGAGTTTGACCATCGATTAAACAAGATCCAATTCTGAGTGTGAGTTGTATAGATATTTCAACTTCTTTAATGTACAATAGCAATTTTTAATGGAAACAATATGATTTCTCTCCTAGTCACTTACATAAGCAACAATTAGGGCATAGTATATCTTGTCCTTATTCTTTCAAATGGATATCTCCTTATCTAATGCCGTCTTAGTAGGTGTGTTCTCCTCCTATTCTTCATAGATTCATTTCCACAAGTCTTTAAAAATGAGGTGAGCTTAATCTTTCTAGAGCATTCTTGATATTTCTCCCTGCCATTGAGCACTATGTTGACAATGAAGAAGAGGGAATGCATCTTCAAACAAAACATTGTCTTTGTTAGAATAATTGAACTAGCCCAACAATGTTTGCATCTCATATTGTATACTAGAAATATTTTAGGTTTCATACTATACTACTGACAAATAGAGTGTATCCAATCATTAATTTTTTTTTCTTTGATAGAATAGATTGCAAAAAAAACATTTTGTTCGATGGAAGATATTTCAAACAATGAGGTTTTACTAAAACTCTACAGTTGCAACTCCATCTGCGACCCCTTTTGCAAACAAATATCAATGCACTGAAACTGAAATGATTTTTTTCTTTGTAGGACAGGATACCATGTGAGGCCAAGATGGGTAACTCCTAGTTTGAGTTGAGAAACACCAATGTGGGTTCACATGGTTGAGAATGAAATGGAGAGAGACGTCTTAGCCAAGAGTGAATCTTAATGACAATGCAGTTGAATGCAAGGATACAAAAAGAGGAAGACAAGGAATTTTAGATGTGAGAATATAATGAAGGCATTGGATTATGCCTTTGCATGCTCACCCACTTCATTCAACACCTTTGATTGTATTATATGAGGTTTTCTAACCTATCGATACCAAATTTGAGGAATTCATAAACTTGGGTCGAAAATAAATGTAGGGACTGGTGAATATGGGAGGAGGAGTTTAAAACAAGTTTTAGAGATGGTCCACTAACAAAGCACAAGAAAAAGACATAAGAAACGGAAAAGTGAGTACAGAAAGGGGTTACATGGAAGGGGCCTAAACATCTAAATTTGGTTATAATACCATGTGAAGCAATGATGACTAACTCCCAAGTGATATATTTCATTATGGAATGATCAAATATTTACAAAGAAATGATTGCTCATTTCATTATTCAAGAATCATTTCATCTTTTTAATTTATTTACTTATAATTTTATTTTATGACAAAAAACCTTAAGGATATATTTCATTATGGAATATCAATTTTTTACAAAAAAAAAAAATGATCCTTCATTTCATTATTCAAAATTCATTTCATCTTCCTAATTTATTTATGTACGATTTTATTTTATGACAAAAAAATCCTCAAGGAAAAAGTACAAAAATTACTAGAGTTTAAGTTCTATGACAAAGGAGAAGACATAAATTGTTCTCACAACATTTAATGACTAGGGAACTAGAGATTCATTTTCAAGAACATGCAAAGAAAGCATTTAATAATATTTTATTACCATCCAAAAAAAGCTCTTTTATACAACACAAGTTGACTATATTAAGATTATATTTTTTATGGACTCCTTTCCTTTTATGTAGGTCGACCCGATCCTAATTTGTAAGCTACTATTTCATGATATTATTTGGACCTATGTAATCCTTCCCTTTGATGTTCACTTTCATTTATATTCTATGATGTGTGATTGTGTGACACTAGATTTTGTTTAAAATATTCATTTTTTATTTTTCTTTATGTATTTTAATTTTTTTTTTTTTTTTTAATTCATTGATAGATGTATATATGTGAACTTTTGGTGGAGTGGGTAGGTTGAATTTTGTTTTGTATTCATAATCGATGGATGGATTTAATGAACAGAAAATATTCCCAGGGAAAATAAATTAAGAAAGGGGTGGCAAGATTTATTGTGGAAGTGTTGGTGGTTGCGTTAACACATTGTCAAAGTTAGTTCATGAATATACGAAAAAGTTAATGTATGTTGTTATAATTATTTGAATTAAATTTATGTTGTTAAAAGAACACGTTTGTTACTCTATTATTAATTTACTATTATTAAAAGTAATTTATTATGGTAAAAGTTATTAAGAGTTAAAAGAACATGTTAAAGTTAAATGTTACTATGTTTTTTATAACAACCAAAATATGAGAAATAATTTTCAAATGAATCTTACTATTTTTAGCTTCCATGAACTCGATGACGAAGGTCAAATAAACAAACTTTTTCATTATTTGAATCAACAATTTTACCACACCGCAATGGAATAAACCTCAATACCTTCAAAAAATCATTTGAGATACACTCAACCATTAAGTTGACCCAACATTCGGCGAATTAATTTACTGGTTACAAATAAACTATTAAAACAAATTGACTATGGCAAAAGTTATAAAAAAAAAAAAAAAAACGTAAAGGTTAATGACTACTTTTTCTAGTCTTTGCTAGTTATTGTTTGTAAAAGTGGATGCTAAAACGAGTGGGTGGGGGTGGAATGGAAACTGGTTGCCACAATTGTGGATGTTAACACCACTTACATGCTTGCAGAATTTCATATTTAATGGAAGCTTGGGTTTTTGTGTTCTTTTTTGTTGGACTTTGTTGCTGGAATAGAATTATGAATTGCGTGGGTGGGGTGTGCTTCCTAAGCTTGGCGTTGGAGAGGAATACTGTAGTTACAGAGAATATTACATTGGTCATTTATCTTCAAACGAGTAAGAAGATTAAACGACAATTTCTATTCAAAGTATGGATTGGCATGTACTCCTTACATAAAGTTTTAATTAAAGATATAGCAAGAGCTTAGATCCATAAATAGTTGAATAGTTGAAGATTATAACCAGTGTTTTAAATTCTACAACAACTAACTATATTTGTTAAACTGAATTAACTTTTTATTATTAAAAAAATACAAAATAATTCGTTAATAATTTATGAGGAGGTATATGTATATGTTCAGAAATAAGTCATATTTGAGAGTTTATAAAATAACTTAGGTAAGTTAACAGTGTCGGTTGAATACCTTCAACTGTGTACGGTGGTGCTAATTGAAGGAACGTCGAATGAAAACAATTCAAGCAAGGAATTGTGAACACTTTAAAAAAAGTATACATATATTTTTAAGAAGAAATGACTAACAATTTGTGCACAAGAACAGAATAATAATATTAGTGTGAATGAAAGAGATTTCTTTACTGAAGAACCGTCTCAAAATGTAATATCAGTTAATCTTACACGTCGAATGACAATTCAAGCAAGGAATTGTGAACACAAAGTATATATATTCTTAAGAAGAAATGACAAACATTTTGTGCACATGAACAAAATAATAATATTAGTGTGAATGAAAGAAGTGGTTTCTTCACAGAAGAACCGTCTCAAAAATGTAACTAGGAGTCTCAGTTGATCTTACATAAGTCTTTAAAAAAATCAATAATTACATAACATTAAAAACAAAGCCATGGTACTCGCAGGCATGCTGCTGTGGTTAAGAAGCAGGTGAAAACTAAGAAGATTTTATTTGGAGCAATAGTTTACATAAGTAACACACTTGGCATTCCAAAGCCATCCAGGAGGCGTCCTCACCTGTGGAAATCCTACGGCTTTCGCTGAGCACTGTGGAAACCATGACATGGAAAGGTAAGGGTTAACCCTGTAAAATCGAGGGAACAATCAAGTAAATGCTATAGTATACACAAAAAAAAGTAATTCTTAACCGAGACAAGTGCTAGAGGTTTGAAGGAAGTCAACGAGACATCCATTTCGTACCAGGAAAGGGGACAAGTACCTTCATGCCAAAATAGAGTGTGAGATCTCTCGAGACAAGTGAATTTATAAAGTGCGAGAGAGAAACTTAAAAAAAATTCATGAAACTCTTATAAATTTGGAAAAGATTAAATTTAATGTATAAAATATTTTTCAGAATAAATCATATTGAAGATTTTGGTCGACGAGTTTCAAACCAACAAGTGTGGTTCATCTTTAGGACAAGATGAAGGAAAAAATCTAGAAAGAAGATTAAATAGAAAGATAGGTAAACCTAATGGCTAGAAAAAAACGACTATATTTAACTAGAAAAAGAAAAGGGAAATATTTAATATTATTTAAATAAATTTTATTAATTTATTTATTATTTATTTTATTTATATATATCCACACACATATTCTAAATATCTATTTATATATCAATTCTCAACCTGCAATTGCAATGGCTTGAGTTCCTATAGGTTTAACTCGACACCACAGCGTCATCACATACATATCACATATACATAGCTGGCATGCCGCGTGAAAGGAGTGTATTCCGGAGGTAACCTAATCGAGTGGTTTTTAGTTCCGACGATATTAACGAGAATAGGACGAACCGCGTCAACCTACCACGAAGTCAAAATACATCACCGAGTCATGTAATTCCCTGTCACTTAAGGAATAGAATATGCGGATTTCTCTCCTTCAAATGGGACCCTTTTCAAATTTTGTGACATGAGCCGCTCACCGACACGCCACAAACATTTTCGGAATTATATCGTATAAAATACTTATGGATTCATGTAATATTCATAAAGATTGCTAAAGGAAATTAAGGATTTCATGTCAAAGACATTTTTTTTCTTCCATAGCGGTACATGGTAAATGTAAATCAAATGGAAAGCACACAAAATACGTTTCTATGCAGGAATGGCATTGAAATCTTTTAAAGCTTTTATTGGCAAAAATTGAAAAATATTGTATTTTAAATATTTTACTTTTGATTGTTTTAATATAATTTATTTATTTGTTGGGTTAATAATCCATTGTTGAAATTATAAATAATTTTAATTTGAAAATTTATTGAAATTGTAAATATTTATGATGGTTAAGATGATAGATATTTAATATGATAAAATTGTATATTTTTAATATAATAAAATTTTATTGATGTTTTTATAATAAAATTTATATAAGGCAGCGTGTAACGCTTGTGGTTGCATAACCAGGCGCGTGCGCTCCGCACTTGGAAAAACGACTAAGGCAGCTGCGACGGGCGACCAACGATGAGGCGCACTTTTGAAATAATGCGCGGGCAGATTGGCGCCCTATTTATATGGCAGCTGGGCGTGCGAAACGATGGATGGGCCGACTCATGGAGGAGCATTTACATGTCGTTTGGTGCGCTGGTTGGGCGTTTGGAGGGTCGGCCAGTTGATGGTCGCCAAACGTTGGAGAGGCGTATAAACAAGTTGGATATGCGCTCATTTGGACAAGCAATCTTCGCATTGTCTCATCGCACAAGGAGAAGTGCGAAGGCGCACTTAGAGCCGCAGCAAAGAAGTGTGGATGCGCCCGCCGAGTCGGGCAAGGCAAGGCACGTCGTGCAGCGCGGTTGGGGCATGGGTGGAGGGCGTAGTGAGGTGCCCGCCCACCAAACTTGGTACACGGTCTCGGTTGTAGAGGGGTGCGGGTGGGCACGGGCGTGCCCGCCCGTTTGGGCATAAGATCGTGTGTTGTTGTATTGTATTTCGGGTGGAGTGTTGTGGTGTGGCCGCCGTGCACTCTTGCATGGGCAGGCGCCCAACCTCACTTATGAACGCCGATGGAGCTTCGCTCCCGGTCATTGTAATATTTATTCATATATAATAAAAGAAGATTTCCTCTTGCATATTGTTGGGTTATTATTGTTGTTCATGTATTATTAATGGATTCCGCACATTAATAATGTTAATTCATGGTTATTATGAATTATTGAAGGCGTAGTTCGTAAAGTTAATCTAACTGTGGAAAGAGTTGGTAACTTAGGCGATGCCGCACCCGGCCAATTTAAGGAAAAAAGAATTGGGGGCGTGACAGTTGGTATCAGAGCAGGTTCACATGTGGTGAAACCGTTGCTTGATGATGAACGCAGAGAACAGACATGTATGCAGGGAAAAGTTATGGAGAAATCATGGATGAACAGTCTGGGTTTTGTGGACCTAATGGTTCATGGCAAGACCATTCAAGCTCTGGTGGACACGGGTGCCGCTCATAACTTCATGACGACACGATTGGCAAAAGAGGTTGGACTGATGATCTTCCCCTTGAATGTGGAAGTCAAGGCAGTTAACTCTAGAGCTAAAGTGGCGGGTTTGGTACATGAAGTACCTGTGCAGATAAAATACTGGAAGGGTCAGTTGGACTTCACAGTGATGGAGATGAACGACTTTGATATGATACTCGGACAGGATTTCTTAAAGGGTAACAAGGCTATTGTTGTCCCCTTCTGTGATGAGGTGGTGCTGGTTGGACAGACACAAACCTGGACTTTGCCCACTCATAGGCAAAGGGGGGGAGTCAAGGTGCAACATGTTTTGGCACTGAGTTTGGAGAAGGCTATGAAGGAATTAGATATGGAGACATATGCGGTGATGTTCAAGGATGTCGAAGGTGATGGAGTGGGGACGCCTGTTCCAGCCGAGATTTCCGAGGTGCTGACCAAATATGCAGATTTGATTCCTAATGAGCTACCAAAGAAACTTCCACCAAGGCGTGCAGTGGACCATAGCATTGAGCTTGAGCCAGGAAAGCAACCCCCAACTAAAGCACCTTATCGGTTGTCAGGACATGAGTTGGAGGAGTTGAAACGATAGTTAAAGGATTTAACTGATGCAGGTTTCATCAGACCTTCAAGATCCCCTTATGGAGCTCCGGTATTATTCCAGTGGAAGAAGGATTCGAATGAGCTACGGATGTGTTGTGATTACCGTGCATTGAACAAGTAGATGGTAAGGAACATGTATCCTTTTCCATTGGCTGCTGATTGCTTTGACAAGCTTGCGAAAGCCCGAGTGTTTTCCAAGCTGGACTTGAGGCATGGGTGTTACCAAGTGTGGATAGCTAAGGGAGACGAGAAGAAGACCGTGATAGTAACAAGGTATGGTAGCTTTGAGTTCCTTGTTATGCCATTCGGGTTGTGTAATGCTCCTGCTATGTTTTACACTTTGATGAACGATGTCCTACAACCATACTTGGATTCGTTCGTAGTAGTGTACTTGGACAATATAGTGGTGTTCAATGACAACATGGAGGATCATAAGAAGCACTTGGCGATGGTGTTCGAGGCACTAAGGGCAAATCATTTGTTCTTGAAGAAGTCTAAGTGTGTGTTCGCTCAGACCAAGATTCTGTTCCTTAGGCATATTGTTGGTCAAGGGTACATACGGATGGAGCCGAGCAGAGTGAAAGCGATTGAGGACTGGGTTGAACCGAAGAATGTCCATGAGATGAGGGTGTTCTTGGGCATGACCAAATACCAACGGAAGTTTGTAGAGGGGTACTCCAAGGTGACATCGACATTGACAGACCTATTGAAGAAAGACAAGAGGTGGAGTTGGACGAGCAAATGTCAAGAGACATTTGATGACTTGAAGAAGAGGATGGTTACAGCACCGATACTAAAGTTGCCTGACTTCGAGAGACCGTTTGAGGTACACACTGATGCTTCGAATTTTGCCATAGGAGGGGTTCTTATGCAGGATGGGCATCCGGTGGTGTACGAGAGTCGGAAGTTGCAGGATAAAGAAGGAAGGTATCCGGTCCATGAGAAGGAGATGACTGCAATCATTCATTGTCTTCATGTGTGGAGGCATTACCTGATTGGGAAGCCGTTTGTTGTCAAGACTGACAACGTTGCAGCAAGTTATTTTTCATCACAACCGAAGCTTTCTGCGAAGCAAGATCGTTGGCAGGACTTCTTGGCAGAATTCAACATGACTATTGAGTATAGACCGGGAAGGAATAATGCGGTAGCAGATGCCCTTAGCAGGAAGGGACAACTAGCGGCATTGGAAGGAGAAGACCGGGCAGCTAGGAGTAGGAGTCGAGTTCATATGTCAGAAGAGATGCATAATAAGATCAAGGAAGGTGTTGAAACCGATACTTTGGCACAGAATATAGTGAAGTAGATAAAGGAGGGGAAGACACGAAAGTTCTTTCTACGAGACGGGTTCTTGTTCTTTGGAAACTGACTCTATGTTCCAAAATCATCTCGGCTCAGGAGGCACTTTTGGAAGGAGTGCCACGACTCGCCATGGGCTGGCCACCCAGGGATGCATCATTCTTTGGCATTGTTGGAGAGAGGATTCTTTTGGGAGAAGCTACGAGAGGATGTAGAAGAGTATGTACATACGTGCATCATTTGTCAGCAGGACAAATCGGATACTCAGAGACAAGGAGGACTGTTGCAGCCTTTACCGATTCTTGAGAGGCCATGGATGAGTGTCTCGATGGACTTCATCACTCAGTTGCCACAGGTTCAGGGGTATAATGGGATAATGGTCGTGGTTGATCATTTTTCCAAGTATGTTGTCTTTGTTCCTACAAAGATGCCTTATGGAGCCGAGCGGACTGCGGAGTTGTTCTTTAAAAATATAGTGAAGTATTGGGGGATGCCATTGAGCATTGTGTCTAATAGGGATCCACGTTTTACAGACAGATTTTGGACCACATTGTCGAAGTTAGTCGGGATAGAGTTGTTGATGAGTTTAAGTTACCATCCCCAGACAGATGGACAGACCGAGAGGATCAACGCATTGCTAGAGGACTACTTGCGACATTATGTGACAGCTGATCAGAAGACTTGGCCTGAACTCTTGGATTATTAGTTTAGCTACAATATTCAAAAGAGTTTTGCAACGGGGTATAGTCCATTTGAGTTGGTGAATGGACAGATGCTGGTTGCACCGCATACCGTAGTGACAGGAGGTTTTTTTAGGAGTCCTCATGCAAAGAAGTTCATGAAGGCTTGGGATGAGACTTTGGAGTTTGCACAGTTGCACTTGCACGATGGTGCAAGGAGGATGAAGAAATATGCTCATCGAGGGAGACGGGATGAACACTTCGGTGTGGGAGATATGGGTTTCTCAGGATTACTGGGGAGCAATTTCAGCCAGCCAAGGGGACTGCGAGCAAACTGACACGGAAGTATGAGGGACCATTCCGAGTGAAGAAGAGAGCGGGGGAAGTTGCTTATGAGCTAGAGCTTCCGCACCATATGCACATGAAGCATCCAATTTTTCATGTGAGTCCTTTAAAGAGATGTAGACATGATTTAGACCATCCAAAGAGAGTTGAACCACCAAGAGGACCAGCCGGGATTATGGAAAAGCCAAGATTGGAGTTGGAGAAGATTTTGAGCTTCAGAACTACAGGGATTGGTTGCCACATGAAAAGGGAATTTCTTGTCAGATGGAAGAATGCACCGAAGGAAGAAAGCTGGGAATCGGAGGACTCACTTTGGAGATGGAAGGAAAATATTGCGAAGTACGACAGGAAGCTATTGAGGTAGTCGAGATTGTCGAGGGCGACAATGATTTCCAGTGGGGGAGGATGTAACGCCCTGCGGTTGCATAACCCGGCGTGCGCGCTCTACACTTGGAAAAACAACTAAGGCCGTTGCGATGGGCGACCAACGATGAGGTGCACTTGTGAAATAACGCGCGGGTAGATTGGCGCCCTATTTATATGGCAGCTGGGTGTGCGAAACGATGGATGGGCCGACTCATGGAGGAGCGTTTTACATGTCGTTTGGGCGCGCTGGCTGGGCGTTTGGAGGGTCAGCCAGTTGATGGTCGCCACACGTTTGAGAGGCGTATAAACAAGTTGGATATGCGCTCATTTGGACAAGCAATCTTTGCATTGTCTCATCGCACAAGGAGAAGTGCAAAGGCGCACTTAGAGACGCAGCAAAGAAGTGTGGATGTGCCCATCGAGTCAGGCAAGGCAAGGCACGTCGTGCAGTGTGGTTGGGGCGCAGGTGGAGGGTGTAGTGAGGTGCCGGCTGCCAAACTTGGTACACGGTCTCGGTTGTAGAGAGGCGTGGGTGTGCACGGGCGTGCCCGCCTGTTTGGGCATAAGATCGTGTGTTGTTGTATTGTATTTCGGGTGGAGTGTTGTGGTGTGGCCATCGTGCACTCTTTCACGGGCGGGTGCCCAACCTCATTTATGAACGCCGGTGGAGCTTCGCTCCCGGTCATTGTAATATTTCTTCATATATAATAGAAGAAGATTTCCTCTTGCATATTGTTGGCTTATTATTGCTGCTCATGTATTATTAATGGATTCCGCACATTAATAATGTTAATTCATGGTTATTATGAATTGTTGAAGGCGTAGTTCGTAAATTTAATCTAACTATGGAAAGAGTTGGTAACTTAGGCGATGCCACCCGGCCAATTTAAGGTAAAAAGAATTGGGGGCGTGACACAGTGGGTCATAGAGAAGATGGTGATTAAGTCACTTTATGGTATGAAGGACATCACTCGGAAATTTTGTGGAAAAAAATCTAAACATACTAAAGGTTAGTGTACATATATCCCAAATATTTATAATAATATAGTAATTTTAATAATAATAGCTTTATAATAATATAATAAATTTATACACCATTTATATGGGCAAATTCATAATTGCTGATAAAGACTTAAGAATTTATATTATTATTATATTCTGATTGAGATTATAAATCCAAATATTTATAATAATATACTAAATTTAATAATCTTAAATTTTATAATATTAATTTTATAATTTAATATTATATCCTAGAATTAATATTATTACAATATAATTATTATAATTATTATTACAATATAATGATATTATTATAGTATATTTATAATATGATAATACTAACTATAATTTAATAATAGTATTATTATATAATAATTATTATAATAGAGTTATTATAATTATATATTAATGAATATTAATATTAAATTCCTATCATATATGTTTATCAACATATATCAACCACATTTATTAATGTGGTTGACATGATATTGCAAAGTTAGACAAACTAAAATATATACATTTTATATCGACAAATTTAAAGTCGGTGGTAAGGACCTATTACAATGTCAACACCTACTAATACAAGTTTCAATTTGTCATGTTCTGATTTGGAAGTTGGGGCAGACCAAACAATACAAACCATGAACCATCAACATCTCCTTCTACAATTGGATTTTCTCATTGCAAATATTTTGTGGTTTCACAGATACTTTCATGTATTAATAATATGTACATTACAAGGAAACAATACAACATATTTGGGGTTCACATTCTAGAATAATATGGTGACATTGTTTCAGTTAGATCAAAGGCATCCACTGCAATTATGACTCATTATGATGATTCACTATCACTCAACAAAAGAGACTTCGGGTATATTTAAATTACATACTTGATTCCTATGCTTTAAGTTAATGAAATAAATGGGTTACAATGTCCAAAAGCTTGATAACAAAATCTAAAGCAAATGGGTTACAATGTCAAAAGTTTTGATAAAAAAAAATGTAAAGGATTAAAGATTTCATTACAATAGAATATTGGTTGAAGCATGAAGGCACAAGGTTTAGTGGTAACGAAAAAGTGGGTGAATGTTCCAAATACATGAAAAATTGTAAGCATGTTTTGGTCAAAGAATGCATTTCATCCCTAAACATTTGGCTCTAGAAGAAGCTAAGACTACCAATATCACTGTGGCCAAGGAAAAGGAGACTAAATCAATGTCCATGACCAACTTCAAGTGAAGATAAGATAACAACAAATGGAGTAGACAAGAATTCATTACTCCACTAATCATGTGGAAGCTTGAAGAAGGGTAGGAAGGAGGTAACCCTGGAACTTAATATTACGCCAACACTTTGGCGACTACATAAGCAAGTTTGTAGGAAAACGAGTGTTGTGTAACTCACATAAAATACAGTGAAAGCCTAAGAACATCAGAGAAAAAATAGATAATCCTTAATAGATCTCTTGCATATAAAAAATAGAGAGCTATATTCAGTTACTTCATTAAAGTGTTGTTGGGGAAGGGAGTGTAACCCAAAGATTGACAAAATCTATAAAAACATGAAACAAAGGACAAATGCATTCCAAGATGATGGGTGGTATCTAAAGAAACGATAACAATACAAATCATTATGATCAAAGCATCATAATACATTATAACCTAATTAATTATGAGTTATTAATTACAAAAATCGATCCATAGGGTATTTATCTATACTCGATCAAATCTAACCAACTTGCTTGAGTTAGGGAAGATTTGGTCCAGGAGAAACATTCCATGTTTTTAATTGATTTCGAAAAATCTAGATCATTTCATCGACTACTTAACTGTCTCTATTGACTTGGAAATTTAGTAAAACATACCATTCACCACTAAGTAACTCGCTTTGAAAGTTGACCCATTAATCATCTAATCAACTACTCTGTAAGCCAACCCACACTCACACTTCTATGATAATTCCAAGAGTTGACTTGGAATGTAGAGGCCAACTCTTGTTGTGATTTTAGATTGAAATGGATAATGAGTGTCAACTTAACCAATTTGGGATCCATATATGCGAGGAGAAATGAGTTTCTTACATATTTCTAAAGCATTACACATATTCAATACCTTATTCTTTGACTTTAAAATAATGTTTTTTATGAATGGGATGTTTCTTTCTTGATTATTAAATCTTATTTTCCATTTTGAGAGCCTTTGAAAGATGGAATTCTCACTTTGAAACCACACTTTCATCTTTTGGAATGTTTTTAGAGAATGAGTAGGAAAACTAGAGGTCCATTTTCCCTCATCATTTCCTTTGATAGAAGTCAGGGGCCATTTGGAAAAGTCAATTTTCTAATTTGTGGGACTAAATTATCCTCTTTGGAGCCTTTTTATGGGATGGTTCGGGGTTCTATATGCTCACTTGGAAAGACAAAGGGAGGCTTCATTGAAGAATGGAGTGTTTGAAGGGCCTTTCGAAGTTGGATGCTACCCCAAATTCCTTTTTTCTACCATTCACTTATGGAGAAGGGTTATTTTAAGGCTCATTCCCATTTATATTCATATATGTGGCATAATTTCCATTATTCTGTATATTTTTAGGTTAATTAATTAATAAAGAGGGCCTTGTATCTTCCCTTAAGACGTAATAGGGGATTTTAGTCTAGAAAATTGATATTTTATTATGAGGGAATTTGAGCACCTTATTTATAAATAGAGGTGCACTTCCCTTTATTTTCTCATGGTTGGATTTCGAGGAGAAATCCCTTAGGAGGTTTGAAATTTATAAGATTTTTTTCTCTTACAGTTTGGTAATGGATAGATGAGTTGGGCAAGTTTTTTAGGGAATTTGATGTTGTGGAGTGTGATCTCTTTTGATGGATGCTTTTGGTGATTCTTGGATGAATGAATGAAAAATGAATTAGATTAAATTATTTTATCTTGGTTTCATAATTTATTCGATGGATGTATAATGTATTAAGTATTTTAACATAATATTTGCTTCATGACCCTTGTTAAACAAAGCCTTCCTCCAAGTATTTGAGGAAGTACCTAATTTTATCCTTCCGTTGATCATCTCAAAAATTGAGAATCTTGATCTCAAACCCTAGGATAATTTGGTTTACTTTCCCTATTTTTTATAAGTATTTCTTTCACTTCAAGGAAACCTTGAATAGTTTGATTGCTAGACTCCATATGCATTAGATTTAGAAGGAAGTGATTCATCTCTCTCATGGCAATCAACTAAACTATAAAAATCAATTTTCCTTTAGTTTAATGGTAAATTAGGGGTATTTACAACAACTTCTTATACTTTCTTAATTAAATTATTTATTTACCTATACCCTAAGATTATATGTTGTTGAAAAGTACATTACACATGTAAAAATATTTCCTTACATGAGTTTTGCAGAATTTTCTAGGGATGGAATTAAAATTGTTATTATTCTTATATGCATTTTCTAATTGTAATTATTGATGTGATTTATTTCCTAATTTATTTATATATTTCTCCTTTGTTCAACTCTTTCTTTTATCATTATTGCAAGTGGTAAATATGTTATTTGGACAAACTAATGCATTCTTGGAACTTGTTTACTTCAAACTGTGGTTTATGTTAGTTTTGGGTACATTCCTGTTTGGTTTGTTTAAGAGACCTATTTGAACCTCTACATGTCAAAATATAGATGCAACCATAAAAACCTTGTATCTGATATGAAAACTCTCCACCTCAAACCCTAATTGGCATTTATTAGATACCTAAATCCATTACTGCTTTGGTAAGGAATATGAACCATCATTAGGAGTCAATTAGACCTTAGGAGATAGTATTAGAGAAATTTTGAGGTCTATAATGGGTCTCCTAGTGAATATTATAAAATAATAGCAAAAATGATAAAATAAGATTAGATTACATGATCAAGTTTTAGAGGGAAAAGAGAATAAAACTACTCTTTCAACTCACTTTTTGAAATTACCTCCCTACAATTTCACTCAAATTTTGAGTGGGAGCACTCATTCGATGCATAACTTAATTCCTCATCCAAGCAGTACCCATGTCACATACTTTCGATGCACTCTACTACACAAAAAATGAGAAATACATGAAAAATATTATTGCAATTACGTTTTTCATGTATTTCCCATTTTTTGTGTAGCAGGGTCCATCAAAAGTATGCAACATGGGTACTCATTGGATGTGGAATTAAATTTTGCATCCAATGAGTGCTCCTTCTCGAAATTTCAATAAAACAATAAGGAGAAAAGTTGAAAATATGAGTTGAAAAAGGAGTTTTTTTTGTTTTTTTTAACATTTACTTTTTTACTCGAGAAATGGTGAATCATGCCCCATGGTTGACATCATCATCTTGAATCCTATTAGATTTTATGAAAGTGATTTTGGTTGTACATTGTTGTTTTGAGGCCCATTTTTTACCTCAAAATTTCTCTAATGAATCCAATAGTCATAAACATGTATTTATATATGTATCATTTAAATAATCTATGAATCCATGATTATCTCAAATCCTAGTACAATCCAACAAATATACTTACATGTGGATTTTCATTGAAGGATTCTTTTGGGGCGCCTAACCTCATTTCTTTGGGTTACCTGATCCATAAATTCTACTAGGGAAACCTCCCTTGTGTTAGATTGTGTCCATCACTAAGGGGGGGGTTCTCCTAACGTGACAATGGTAGAACTCCCATTATCACACACAATTTAAGTCACTTAATGGAACTGTGCACTAAGGTATTTGATTTTTCCATAATAATTAATGTTCTACTTTATCCTGCCTATAACAACAGAGGAGTTGAAACTATATAATCTATATGATTAAAACTAAACATATCTAATAATTGGGGAGTTTCTACGGTATAATTTACATCCTTACAATCGACCATCTATATCTATATTACTTTATTATTTTAAGATTTCCATCAGCTAGATAATGTTTAGATTGTCATCACATAATTTTTTTAGAGTGATACAATTTTCTCTCTAATTCCAATAAAAAATAAAAAATAAACATTCTCATGACCTTAGATTTATAATAAGGGTAATGCTATTGTGTTCGACATGGACTCTATGTTTGACTGTATGCACAGATACTCTGATGTTTATTGTGCATTGTTGATAGGTCACACAATAATTGCACAAAGCCAAAAGTGTCCCAACATTGTCATAAATTGAAAAATACAACGAGATCTTATCCACACATCATACTTAATTACTATAAATTGATCACCCCGCATTGAGCCAAGGGATTACCCTATAGAATGAGACAATTACATATTCTATTGATGTATTAAGACATTTTAGTCGCCATGAAACACCTTTTATTATGATTATCAATCGGTGAAAACTCTTTCCCTCAACCTTGTGAACATTCACAACAAATAACAAGTACTAAATTTTACCTTGACTACCACTCACATGTACTATATTTTTATTTGATAAGAAACATTGTCCAACCTTGTTATGTTTCAAGTCAAATATCGATTTATATTCAAATGACTTAAAATTGTTTATAGGCACATGTTAGGAGAATTATCTCCATAGTTTGTTTATTTTGGAATAGAATTTACAATTTTAATTTAATTTTCTGTAATTATTAGGTGGGTGGTAAGTAGTGGTTTAACCTACATGGAATATTTTAGAATATTTTTACTAGTAATCATAAACTAGATGTTGAAATTTATTTTAAAAGTAATTATGCCTTCTTTTACCCTTTTAATTAATTTGATTAAATTAAAAAAATATCATATGAACATGAGTTATGGTTTTTTAGCTATATAATATCAGCAAGGTATGATATGAATCAATAATAATGTAACAAATCCTATTTACAAAATTCACAATTTTCATAGGAAAATGAAATTAAATCTATATCATTAAATATCTTGTTACAAGTCTGTTTTTTAATATACATAATTAACTCATATATTAATTCTTTTATAATAAATAATAACCATCATAATTTAAAGTAATTTTTTATTTTTATTTTTATATATCATAATATATGAAATAAATATTTTAATATTTATTAATTATTAATTTATACTACTAAATTAATATACTTATATTAATTTAAGTTATTTTAAAATTTAATTCAAAAAATTTCGAATTATATTTGAAAACCTAAAACAAAATTACAATTATAAAAAATCAATATAAACTTCAAACTTTTTATTTACATTTTAAAATAATAATAATGTATGATAGAAATCATTGTCCAAATTGTAGGGTTGGACGAATGTAAAAGGAGAATTCACACTCAATCGATATTAGAGATTGTATTGATGCTGATTCGAAATGTTATCCCAACACTACGTTATGGTGATATCAATTATAAGAAAATAATTTCGGTGCATTATCCTTACCTACTGCTACCACATAAAATGTGTGTTTAATATGCGTTTATATTCCTTAATGTAAGCCAAAGATTAGGCTGAAATTTATTTGAAAGCGAGAGAGAATGTTGAAATTTATGTGAAAATGATTTCGGGTCATTAACATGCGAGGGAGCTACCTACCGCTGCCACATAAAATATGTGTTTAATATGAGTTTAAGGGATAATATGAGTTTATATCCCTTAATGTATACAATTTATATAAGCTAATGGGGCATAGAGAAGAGGGTAAGAGAGGGTGATTAAGTTACTTGATGGTATAAAGAATATCAGTTCAAAAATGTTAAAAGTTCGTGTGTACACATCCTAAATATTTATAATAATATAGTAATTTTAATAATAATAATATTAATTTTATAATTTTTTATAATAATATAGTAAGTTTATACAGGTAAATTTATAATGGGGGATAAAGATTAAATAATTTATATTATTATTATATTGAAATTAAGATTATAAACTTAAATATTTATAACCATATATTAAATTTAATAATTTTCAAATTTATAATATTATCTTATGATTTATTATTATTATAATATAACAATTTTATTATAGTATTTTTATAATATGATAATACTAATTATAATTTAATAATAGTAATATTATATAATATAATAATATAATTATAATATAATTATTATAATTACATATTAATTAATATTAATATTGAATCCTTATTATATATATTATCAATATATATCAACTATGTTTATTAATGTGGTTGGTACGCTATTGTAAAGTTAGAGAAACTAAAATATAAACAATTTATATTGGAAAATTTATAGTCGGTGGTAAGGACCTATTAAATTTTCAACACCTACTGATATAAGTTTCAATTTGTCATGTTTTGATTTGGTAGTTGTGGTAGACCAAACAATACAAACCATCAACCGTCAACATCTCTTTCTACAATTGAATTTTCTCTTTGCAAATATTTTATGGTTTCACAGATACTTTCAAGTATTGATAAGATGTACAATACAACATATTTTGGGTTCACATTCTAGAATGATATGGTAACATTGTTTTAGTTAGATCAAAGGCATCCATTGCAATTATGATTCATTATGATGATTCACTATCCCTCAAAAAAAGAGACTTTGGGTAGATTTAAATTACATACTTGATTCATATGCTTTAAGTTCATGAAAGAAATGGGTTACAATGTCCTAGGATTTGATTAAAAAAATCTAAAGGATTAAACATTTCATTACTATAGAATATGGGGTGAAGCATGAAGGCACAATGTTTAGTGGTAAAGAAAAAGTGGGTCAATGTTCCAAATACATGAAATATTGTGAGCATGTTGTGGTCAAAGAATGCATTTCATCTCTAAAAAGTTGGCTCCAAAAGAAGCTAAGGCTGCCAATATCACCTTAGCCAAGGAAAAGGAGACTAAATCAATGTCCATGACCAACTTCAAATGAAGATAAGATAACAAATTGAGTACACAAGAATTCATTACTCCACTAATCATGTGGAAGAATGAAGAAGGGTATGAAGGAGATATCCCTAGCAGTTAAGATTATGCCAACACTTTGGAGACTAGATAAGTAAGTTTGTAAGAAAAAAGTGTAGTGTAACTCACATAAAATATCATGAAACCCTAAGAGAATGAGAGAAAAAATAGATAATCCTTAATATAGATCTCTTGGATATAAAAAAAAATAAAGAGCTATGTTTAGTTACTTCATCAAAGTGTTGTTGGGGAAGGGAGTGAAACCCAAAGAATGACAAAATCTATAAAAATATGAAACAAAGGATAAATGCATTCTAAGATGATGGATGGTGTCTAAAGTCACATAACAACAAAAATTATTATGGTCAAAACATCATAATACATTATAACCTAATTCATTGTGAGTTATTAATTACAAAAATTGATCCATAGGGTATTTATCTATACTCGATCAAATCTAACCAGCTTGCTTGAGTAAGGGAGGATTTGGTCCAAGGCAACTTCCTTGAGCTAGGGAAGATTTGGTCTAGGAGAAACATTCCATGGTTGTAATTGATTCCGTCAAATCTAGATCATTTCATCGACTACTTAAATGTCTCTATTGACTTGAAAATTTAGTAAAACATATCATTCACCACTAAGTAACTTGCTCTACAAGTTGATCCATTGATCATCTAATAAACTACTATGTAAGCCAACCCACACTCACACTTTTGTGACAATACCGAGAGTTGACTTGGAATTTAGAGGCCAACTCTTATTGTGATTTCATATCGAAATGGATAATGAATGTCGACTTAACCAATTTGGGATCCATACATGCGAGGAGAAAGGAGTTTCTTGCATATTTCTAAATCATTACACATATTCAATACCTTATTCTTTGATTTTAAAATAATGTGTTTTCCATTTCGAGACCCTTTGAAAGATGGAATTCCTTCTTTGAAACCTCACTTTCATCTTTCAGACGGTTTGTAAAGAATGAGTAGGAAAACTAGAGGTCCATTTTCCCTCGTCATTTCCTTGATAGAATAGAGGGGCCATTTGGAAAAGTCAATTTCCTAATTTGTGGGACTAATTTATCCTCTTTGGAGCCTTTTTATGGGATGGTTCTGGGTTCTGTATGCTCACTTGGAAAGACATAGGGAAGCTTCATTGAAGAATGGAGTGTTTGAAGGGCCTTTCGAAGTTGGATGCTACCCCAAATTCCTTTTTTCTACCATTCACTTATGGAGAAGGGTTATTTTGAGGCTCATTCCCATTTATATTCATATATGTGGCATAATTGCCATTATTCTGTATATTTTTAGGTTAATTAATTAATAAAGAGGGCCTTGTATCTTCCCTTAAGATGTAATAGGGGATTTTAGTCTAGAAAATTGATATTTTATTATGAGGGAATTTTAGCACCTTATTTATAAATAGAGGTGCACTTCCTCTTATTTTCTCATGGTTGGATTTCGAGGAGAAATCCCTTAGGAGGTTTGAAATTTATAAGATTTTTTTCTCTTACAGTTTGGTAATGGATAGATGAGTTGGGCAAGTTTTTTAGGGAATTTGATGTTGTGGAGTGTGATCTCTTTTGATGGATTCTTTTGGTGATTCTTGGATGAATGAATGAAAAATGAATTATATTAAATTATTTTATGTTGGTTTCATAATTTATTCGATGGATGTATAATGTATTAAGTATTTTAACATAATATTTTCTTCATGATGCTTGTTAAACAAAGCCTTCCTCCAAGTATTTGAGGAAGTACCTAATTTTATCCTTCCCTTGATCATCTCAAAAATTGAGAACCTTGATCTCAAACCCTAGGATAATTTGGTTTACTTCCCCTATTTTTTATAAGTATTTCTTTCACTTCAAGGAAACCCTAGAATAGTTCGATTCCTAGACTCCATATGCATTAGATTTAGATGGAAGTAGTTCATCTCTCTTGTGGCAATCAACTAAATTATAAAGATCAAATTTTCTTTAGCTTAATGGTAAATTAGGGGTATTTACAACAAATTCTTATACTTTCATAATTAAATGATTTATTGACCTACACCCTAAGGTTATATGTTGTTGAAAAGTGAATTACATATGTAAAAATATATCTTTACATGAATTTTGCAAACATTTTCTAGGGATGGCATTAAAACTGTTATTATTCTTATAGGCATTTTCTAATTGTAATTATTGATGTGATTTATTTCCGAATTTATTTATATATTTTTCCTTTGTTCGACTCTTTCTTTTATCATTATTGCAAGTGGTAAATATGTTATTTGGACAAACTATTGCATTCTTGGAACTTGTTTATTTCAAACTGTGGTTTATGTTAGTTTTGTGTACGTGCTTGTTTGGTTTATTTAAGAAACCTATTTGAACCTCTACATGTCAAATATAGATGCAACCATAAAAACCTTGAATCTAATATGAAAACTCTCCACCTCAAACCCTAATTAGCATTTGTTGGATACCTAAATCCATTACCGCTTTGGTAAGGAATATGAACCATCATTAGGAGTCAATTAGACCTGAGGAGATAGTTTTAGAGAAACTTTGAGGTCTATAATGGGTCTCCTAACGAATATTATAAAATAATAGCAAAAATAATAAAATAAGATTAGATTACATCATCAAGTTTTAGAGGGAAAAAAGAATAAAACTACTCTTTCAACTCGCTTTTTGAAATTACCTCCCTACAATTTCACTCAAATTTCGAGTGGGAGCACTCATTTGATGCATAATTTAATTTCTCATCCAAGGAGTACCCATGTCGCATACTTTCGATGCACTCTACTACACAAAAAATGAAAAATATATGAAAAATATTATTGCAATTACGTTTTTCATGTATTTCCCATTTTTTATGTAGCAGGGTCCATCGGAAGTATGCAACATGGGTACTCATTGAATGAGGAATTAAATTTTGCATCCAATGAGTGCTCATTCTTGAAATTTCAATAAAACCATAGGGAGAAAAGTTGAAAAAGTAGTTTTCTTATTTTTTTTTATTTTTTAAACATTTACCTTTTTACTCCAGAAATGGTGAATCATGCCCCATGGTTGACATCATCATCTTGAATCCTATTAGATTTTATGAAGGTGATTTTGGTTGTACATTTTTGTTTTAAGGCCCATTTTTTACCTCAAAATTTCTCTAATGAATCCAATAGTTATAAACATGTATTTATATATGTATCATTTAAATAATCTATGAATCCATGATTATCTAAAATCCTAGTACAATCCAACAAATATACTTACATATGGATTTCCATTCAAGGATTCCTTTGGGGTGTCTGACCTCATTTCTTTGGGTTACCTGATCCATAAATCCTACTAGGAAACCTCCGTTGTGTTAGATTGTGTCCATCACTAAAAGGGGGGGGGGGGGGGGGGTGGTGGTGGTGCTTCTAAGGTAACAATGGTAGAACTCACATTATCGCACACAATTTAAGTCACTTAATTTACATCCTTACAATCAACCATCTATATTCTAGATTACTTTATTATTTTAAGATTTCCATCAGCTAGATAATGTTAGATTGTCATCACATATAATTTTTTTTTTAGAGCGATACAATTTTCTCTCTAATTCCAATAAAAAATAAAATATAAACATTCTCATGACCTTAGATTTATAATAAGGGTAATGCTATTGTGTTCGACATGGACTCTATGTTTGACTGTATGCACAGATACTCTGATATTTATTGTGCATTGTTGATAGGTCACACAATAATTGCACCAAAGCCAAAAGTGTCCCAACATTTTCATAGATTGAAAAATACAACGAGATCTTATCCACACATCATACTTAATTACTATAAATTGATCACCCCGCACTGAGCCAAGGGATTACCCTATAGAATGAGACAATTACATATTCTATTGATGTATTAAGACATTTTAGTCGCCATGAAACACCTTTTATTGTGATTATCAATCGGTGAAAATTCTTTCCCTCAACCTTGTGAACATTCACAACAAATAACAAGTACTAAATTTTACCTTGACTACCACTCACATGTACTATATTTTTATTTGATAAGAAACATTGTCCAACCTTGTTATGTTTCAGGTCAAATGTCGATTTATATTCAAATGACTTAAAATTGTTTATAGGCACATGTTAGGAGAATTATCTCCATAGTTTGTTTATTTTGGAATAGAATTTACAATTTTAATTTAATTTTCTGTAATTATTAGGTGGGTGGTAGGTAGTGATTTAACCTACATGGAATATTTTAGAATATTTTTACTAGTAATCATAAACTAGATGTTGAAATTTATTTTAAAAGTAATTATGCCTTCTTTTACCCTTTTAATTAATTTGATTAATTTAAAAAAATATCATATGAACATGAGTTATGGTTTTTTAGCTATATAATATCAGCAAGCTATGATATTAATCAATAATAATGTAACAAATCCTATTTACAAAATTCACAATTTTCATAGGAAAATGAAATTAAATCTATATCATTAAATATCTTGTTACAAGTCTGTTTTTTAATATACATAATTAACTCATATATTAATTCTTTTATAATAAATAATAACCATCATAATTTAAAGTAATTTTTTATTTTTATTTTTATATATCATATATATATGAAATAAATATTTTAATATTTATTAATATTTATTAATTATTAATTTATACTACTAAATTAATATACTTATATTTATTTAAGTTATTTTAAAATTTAATTCAAAAAATTTCGAATTATATTTGAAAAACTAAAACAAAATTATAATTATAAAAAATCAATATAAACTTCAAACTTTTTATTTACATTTTAAAATAATAATAATGTATGATAGAAATCAGTGTCCAAATTGTAGGGTTGGACGAATGTAAAAGGAGAATTCACACTCAATCGATATTAGAGATTGTATTGATGCTGATTCGAAATGTTATCCCAACACTACGTTATGGTGATATCAATTATAAGAAAATAATTTCGGTGCATTATCCTTACCTACTGCTACCACATAAAATGTGTGTTTAATATGCGTTTATATTCCTTAATGTAAGCCAAAGATTAGGCTGAAATTTATTTGAAAGCGAGAGAGAATGTTGAAATTTATGTGAAAATGATTTCGGGTCATTAACATGCGAGGGAGCTACCTACCGCTGCCACATAAAATATGTGTTTAATATGAGTTTAAGGGATAATATGAGTTTATATCCCTTAATATATACAATTTATATAAGCTAATGGGGCATAGAGAAGAGGGTAAGAGAGGGTGATTAAGTTACTTGATGGTATAAAGAATATCAGTTCAAAAATGTTAAAAGTTGGTGTGTACATATCCTAAATATTTATAATAATATAGTAATTTTAATAATAATAATAATAATTTTATAATATTTTATAATAATATAGTAAGTTTATACAGGTAAATTTATAATGGGTGATAAAGATTAAATAATTTATATTATTATTATATTAAAATTAAGATTATAAACTTAAATATTTATAACCATATATTAAATTTAATAATTTTCAAATTTATAATATTATCTTATGATTTAATATTATTCTAGGATTAATATTATTATAATATAACAATTTTATTATAGTATAGTTTTAATATGATAATACTAATTATAATTTAATAATAGTAATATTATATAATATAAATATAATTATAATATAATTATTATAATTACATATTAATTAATATTAATATTGAATCCTTATTATATATATTATCAATATATATCAACTATGTTTATTAATGTGGTTGGTACGCTATTGTAAAGTTAGAGAAACTAAAATATAAACAATTTACATTGGAAAATTTATAGTCGGTGGTAAGGACCTATTAAATTGTCAACACCTATTGATACAAGTTTCAATTTGTCATGTTTTGATTTGGTAGTTGTGGTAGACCAAACAATACAAACCATCAACCATCAACATCTCTTTCTACAATTGAATTTTCTCTTTGCAAATATTTTATGGTTTCACAGATACTTTCAAGTATTGATAAGATGTACAATACAACATATTTTGGGTTCACATTCTAGAATAATATGGTAACATTGTTTTAGTTAGATCAAAGGCATCCACTGCAGTTATGATTCATTATGATGATTCACTATCCCTCAAAAAAAGAGACTTTGGGTAGATTTAAATTACATACTTGATTCATATGCTTTAAGTTCATGAAAGAAATGGGTTACAATGTCCTAGGATTTGATTAAAAAAATCTAAAGGATTAAACATTTCATTACTATAGAATATGGGGTGAAGCATGAAGGCACAAGATTTAGTGGTAAAGAAAAAGTGGGTCAATGTTCCAAATACATGAAATATTGTGAGCATGTTGTGGTCAAAGAATGCATTTCATCTCTAAAAAGTTGGCTCCAAAAGAAGCTAAGGCTGCCAATATCACCTTAGCCAAGGAAAAGGAGACTAAATCAATGTCCATGACCAACTTCAAATGAAGATAAGATAACAAATTGAGTACACAAGAATTCATTACTCCACTAATCATGTGGAAGAATGAAGAAGGGTATGAAGGAGATGACCCTAGCAGTTAAGATTATGCCAACACTTTGGAGACTAGATAAGTAAGTTTGTAAGAAAAAAGTGTAGTGTAACTCACATAAAATATCATGAAACCCTAAGAGAATGAGAGAAAAAATAGATAATCCTTAATATAGATCTCTTGGATATAAAAAAAATAAAGAGCTATGTTTAGTTACTTCATCAAAGTGTTGTTGGGGAAGGGAGTGAAACCCAAAGAATGACAAAATCTATAAAAATATGAAACAAAGGATAAATGCATTCTAAGATGATGGATGGTGTCTAAAGTCACATAACAACAAAAATTATTATGGTGAAAACATCATAATACATTATAACCTAATTCATTGTGAGTTATTAATTACAAAAATTGATCCACAGGGTATTTATCTATACTCGATCAAATCTAACCAGCTTGCTTGAGTAAGGGAGGATTTGGTCCAAGGCAACTTCCTTGAGCTAGGGAAGATTTGGTCTAGGAGAAACATTCCATGGTTGTAATTGATTCCGTCAAATCTAGATCATTTCATCGACTACTTAAATGTCTCTGTTGACTTGAAAAATTAGTAAAACATATCATTCACCACTAAGTAACTTGCTCTACAAGTTGATCCATTGATCATCTAATAAACTACTATGTAAGCCAACCACACTCACACTTTTGTGACAATACCGAGAGTTGACTTGGAATTTAAAGGCCAACTCTTATTGTGATTTCATATCGAAATGGATAATGAATGTCGACTTAACCAATTTGGGATCCATATATGCGAGGAGAAAGGAGTTTCTTGCATATTTCTAAATCATTACACATATTCAATACCTTATTCTTTGATTTTAAAATAATGTGTTTTCCATTTCGAGACCCTTTGAAAGATGGAATTCCTTTTTTGAAACCTCACTTTCATCTTTCAGACAGTTTGTAAAGAATGAGTAGGAAAAATAGAGGTCCATTTTCCCTCGTCCTTTCCTTGATAGAATAGAGGGGCCATTTGGAAAGGTCAATTTCCTAATTTGTGGGACTAATTTATCCTCTTTGGAGCCTTTTTATGGGATGGTTCGGGATTCTGTATGCTCACTTGGAAAGACAAAGGGAGGCTTCATTGAAGAATGGAGTGTTTGAAGGGCCTTTCGAAGTTGGATGCTACCCCAAATTCCTTTTTTCTACCATTCACTTATGGAGAAGGGTTATTTTGAGGCTCATTCCCATTTATATTCATATATGTGGCAAAATTGCCATTATTCTGTATATTTTTAGGTTAATTAATTAATAAAGAGGGCCTTGTATCTTCCCTTAAGATGTAATAGGGGATTTTAGTCTAGAAAATTGATATTTTATTATGAGGGAATTTTAGCACCTTATTTATAAATAGAGGTGCACCTCCTCTTATTTTCTCATGGTTGGATTTCGAGGAGAAATCCCTTAGGAGGTTTGAAATTTATAAGATTTTTTTCTCTTACAGTTTGGTAATGGATAGATGAGTTGGGCAAGTTTTTTAGGGAATTTGATGTTGTGGAGTGTGATCTCTTTTGATGGATGCTTTTGCTGATTCTTGGATGAATGAATGAAAAATGAATTAGATTAAATTATTTTATGTTGGTTTCATAATTTATTCGATGGATGTATAATGTATTAAGTATTTTAACATAATATTTGCTTCATGATGCTTGTTAAACAAAGCCTTCCTCCAAGTATTTGAGGAACTACCTAATTTTATCCTTCCCTTGATCATCTCAAAAATTGAGAACCTTGATCTCAAACCCTAGGATAATTTGGTTTACTTCCCCTATTTTTTATAAGTATTTCTTTCACTTCAAGGAAACCCTAGAATAGTTCGATTTCTAGACTCCATATGCATTAGATTTAGATGGAAGTAATTCATCTCTCTTGTGGCAATCAACTAAATTATAAAAATCAAATTTTCTTTAGCTTAATGGTAAATTAGGGGTATTTACAACAAATTCTTATACTTTCATAATTAAATGATTTATTGACCTATACCCTAAGGTTATATGTTGTTGAAAAGTGCATTACATATGTAAAAATATATCTTTACATGAATTTTGCAAACATTTTCTAGGGATGGCATTAAAACTGTTATTATTCTTATAGGCATTTTCTAATTGTAATTATTGATGTGATTTATTTCCAAATTTATTTATATATTTTTCCTTTGTTCAACTCTTTCTTTTATCATTATTGCAAGTGGTAAATATGTTATTTGGACAAACTATTGCATTCTTGGAACTTGTTTATTTCAAACTGTGGTTTATGTTAGTTTTGGGTACGTGCTTGTTTGGTTTATTTAAGAAACCTATTTGAACCTCTACATGTCAAATATAGATGCAACCATAAAAAACTTGAATCTAATATGAAAACTCTCCACCTCAAACCCTAATTAGCATTTGTTGGATACCTAAATCCATTACTGCTTTGGTAAGGAATATGAACCATCATTAGGAGTCAATTAGACCTTAGGAGATAGTATTAGAGAAACTTTGAGGTCTATAATGGGTCTCCTAACGAATATTTAAAATAATAGCAAAAATAATAAAATAAGATTAGATTACATCATCAAGTTTTAGAGGGAAAAAGGAATAAAACTACTCTTTCAACTCGCTTTTTGAAATTACCTCCCTACAATTTCACTCAAATTTCGAGTGGGAGCACTCATTCGATGCATAATTTAATTTCTCATCCAAGGAGTACCCATGTCGCATACTTTCGATGCACTCTACTACACAAAAAATGAGAAATATATGAAAAACATTATTGCAATTACGTTTTTCATGTATTTCCCATTTTTTATGTAGCAAGGTCCATCAGAAGTATGCAACATGGGTACTCATTGAATGAGGAATTAAATTTTGCATCCAATGAGTGCTCATTCTTGAAATTTCAATAAAACCATAGGGAGAAAAGTTGAAAATATGAGTTGAAAAAGTAGTTTTCTTATTTTTTTTATTTTTTAAACATTTACCTTTTTACTCCAGAAATGGTGAATCATGCCCCATGGTTGACATCATCATCTTGAATCCTATTAGATTTTATGAAGGTGATTTTGGTTGTACATTTTTGTTTTAAGGTCCATTTTTTACCTCAAAATTTCTCTAATGAATCCAATAGTTATAAACATGTATTTATATATGTATCATTTAAATAATCTATGAATCCATGATTATCTAAAATCCTAGTACAATCCAACAAATATACTTACATATGGATTTTCATTCAAGGATTCCTTTGGGGTGTCTGACCTCATTTCTTTGGGTTACCTGATCCATAAATCCTACTAGGGAAACCTTCGTTGTGTTAGATTGTGTCCATCACTAAAAGGGGGGGGAGGGTGGTGGTGCTTCTAAGGTAACAATGGTAGAACTCCCATTATCACACACAATTTAAGTCACTTAATGGAACTGTGCACTAAGATATTTGATTTTTACATAATAATTAATGTTCTACTTTATCCTGCCTATAACAACAGAGGAGTTGAAACTATATAATCTATATGATTACAACTAAACATATCTAATAATTGGTGAGTTTCTACGGTATAATTTACATCCTTACAATCAACCATCTATATCTAGATTACTTTATTATTTTAAGATTTCCATCAGCTAGATAATCTTTAGATTGTCATCACATAATTTTTTTAGAGCGATACAATTTTCTCTCTAATTCCAATAAAAAATAAAAAATAAACATTCTCATGACCTTAGATTTATAATAAGGGTAATGCTATTGTGTTCGACATGGACTATATGTTTGACTGTATGCACAGATACTCTGATATTTATTGTGCATTGTTGATAGGTCACACAATAATTGCACCAAAGCCAAAAGTGTCCCAACATTGTCATAGATTGAAAAATACAACGAGATCTTATCCACACATCATACTTAATTACTATAAATTGATCACCCCGCATTGAGCCAAGGGATTACCCTATAGAATGAGACAATTACATATTCTATTGATGTATTAAGACATTTTAGTCGCCATGAAACACCTTTTATTGTGATTATCAATCGGTGAAAATTCTTTCCCTCAACCTTGTGAACATTCACAACAAATAACAAGTACTAAATTTTACCTTGACTACCACTCACATGTACTATATTTTTATTTGATAAGAAACATTGTCCAACCTTGTTATGTTTCAGGTCAAATGTCGATTTATATTCAAATGACTTAAAATTGTTTATAGGCACATGTTAGGAGAATTATCTCCATAGTTTGTTTATTTTGGAATAGAATTTACAATTTTAATTTAATTTTCTATAATTATTAGGTGGGTGGTAGGTAGTGATTTAACCTACATGGAATATTTTAGAATATTTTTACTAGTAATCATAAACTAGATGTTGAAATTTATTTTAAAAGTAATTATGCCTTCTTTTACCCTTTTAAATTAAAAAAAAAAATATCATATGAACATGAGTTATGGTTTTTTAGCTATATAATATCAGCAAGCTATGATATTAATCAATAATAATGTAACAAATCCTATTTCAAATTTACAATTTTCATAGTAAAATGAAATTAAATCTACATGATTAAGTATCTCGTTACAAGTCTGTTTTTCTATATACATATTTAACTCATATATTAATTCTTTAATAATAAATAATAACAATCCTAATTTAAACTATTTTTTAATTTTTATTTTTATATATTATATATGTGAAATAAATATTTTAATATTTATTAATTATTAATTATTAATTTATACTGCTAAATTAATATACTTATATTTATGTAAGTTATTTTAAAATTTAATTCAAAAAATTTCAAATTATATTTGAAAAACTGAAACAAAATTATAATTATAAAAAATCAATATAAACATCAAGTTTTTTATTTAAATATTAAAATAATAATAATGTTTGATAGAAATCAGTGTCCAAATTGTAGGGTTGGACGAATGTAAAGGAGAATCACACTCAATCGATACTAGAGATTGTATTGATGCTGATTCGAAATGTTATCCCAACACTACGTTATGGTGATATCAATTATAAGAAAATAATTTCGGTGCATTATCCTCCGACGGAGGTACCTACTGCTACCACATAAAATGTGTGTTTAATATGCGTTTATATTCCTTAATGTAAGCCAAAGATTAGGCTGAAATTTATTTGAAAGCGAGAGAGAATGTTGAAATTTATGTGAAAATGATTTCGGGTCATTAACATGCGAGGGAGCTACCTACTGCTGCCACATAAAATTTGTGTTTAATATGAGTTTAAGGGATAATATGAGTTTATATCACTTAATGTATACAATTTATATAAGCTAATGGGGCGTAAAGAAGAGGGTAACAGAGGGTGATTAAGTTACTTGATGGTATAAAGAATATCAGTTCAAAAATGTTAAAAGTTGGTTTGTACATATCCCAAATATTTATAATAATATAGTAATTTTAATAATAATAATTTTATAATTTTTTATAATAATATAGTAAGTTTATACAGGTAAATTTATAATTGGTGATAAAGATTAAATGATTTATATTATTATAATATTAAAATTAAGATTATAAACTCAAATATTTATAACAATATATTAAATTTAATAATTTTCAAATTTATAATATTAATTTTATGATTTAATATTATATTCTAATATTATTATTATTATAATATAACGATTTTATTATAGTAGAGTTATAATATGATAATGCTAATTATAATTTAATAATAGTAATATTGTATAATATATAATTATTATTATAATATAATTATTATAATTATATATTAATTAATATTAATATTGAATCCTTATTATATATATTATCAACATATATCAATCATGTTTGTTAATGTGGTTGGTACACTATTGTAAAGTTAGAGAAACTAAAATATAAACAATTTACATTGAAAATTTTATAGTCAATGGTAAAGACCTATTAAATTGTCAACACCTACTCATACAAGTTTCAATTTGTCATGTTTTGATTTGGTAGTTGCAGTAGACCAAACAATACAAACCATCAACCATCAACATCTCTTTCTACAATTTAATTTTCTCGTTGCAAATATTTTATGGTTTCACAAATACTTTCAAGTATTGATAAGATGTACAATACAACATATTTTGGGTTCACATTCTAGAATAATATGGTGACATTGTTTCAGTAAGATCAAAGGCATCCACTGCCATTATGATTCATTATGATGATTCACTATCCCTTAAAAAAAGAGACTTTGGGTAGATTTAAATTACATACTTGATTCATATGCTTTAAGTTCATGAAAGAAATGGGTTACAATGTCGAGAGGCTTGATAACAAAATCTAAAGAAAATGGGTTACAATGTCCAAGGATTTAATTAAAAAATCTAAAGGATTAAACATTTCATTATGATAGAATATGGGGTGAAGCATGAAGCACAAGGTTTAGTGGTAAAGAAAAAGTGGGTCAATGTTCCAAATACACAAAATATTGTGAGCATGTTGTGGTCAAAGAATGCATTTCATCTCTAAACATTTGGCTCCAGAAGAAGCTAAGGCTGCCAATATCACCTTAGCCAAGGAAAAGGAGACTAAATCAATGTCCATGACCATCTTCAAATGAAGATAAGATAACAAATTGAGTACACAAGAATTCATTACTCCACTAATCATGTGGAACACTGAAGAAGGGTAGGAAGGAGATGGCCCTAGCAGTTAAGATTATGCTAACACTTTGGAGACTAGATAAGTAAGTTTGTAAGAAAAAAAGTGTAGTGTAACTCACATAAAATACCATGAAACCCTAAGAGAATGAGAGAAAAAATAGATAATCCTTAATATATATCTCTTGGATATAAGAAAAAGAGAGAGCTATGTTTGGTTACTTCATCAAAGTGTTGTTGGGGAAGGGAGTGAAACCCAAAGAATGACAAATTCTCTAAAAATATGAAACAAAGGATAAATTCATTCCAAAATGATGGATGGTGTCTAAAGACACATAAAACAAAAATTATTATGATCAAAACATCATAATATATTATAACCTAGTTCATTTTGAGTTATTAATTACAAAAATTGATCCACAGGGTATTTATCTATACTCGATCAAATCTAACCAGCTTCCTTGAGTAAGGGAGGATTTGGTCCAACGCAACTTCCTTGAGTTAGGGAATATTTGGTCTAGGAGAAACATTCCATGGTTGTAATTGATTCTGACAAATCTATATCATTTCATCGACTACTTAAATGTCTCTGTTGACTTGACAATTTAGTAAAACATATCATTCACCACTAAGTAACTTGCTCTACAAGTTGATCCATTGATCATCTAATAAAATACTTTGTAAGCCAACCCACACTCACGCCTTTTTGACAGTACCGAGAGTTGACTTGGAATTTAGAGGCCAACACTTATTGTGATTCATATCAAAATGGATAATGAATGTCGACTTAACCAATTTGTGATCCATATATGCGATGAGAAAGGAGTTTCTTAGATATCTCTAAAGCATTACACATATTCAATACCTTATTCTTTGATTTTAACATAATGTGTTCTATGAATGGGATGTTGCTTGCTTGATTATTAAATATTATTTTCCATTTCGAAACCCTTTGAAAGATGGAATTCCTTCTTTGAAACCTCACTTTCATCTTTCAGAGGGTTTTTGAAGAATGAGTAGGAAAACTAGAGGTCCATTTTCCCCCATCATTTCCTTTGATAGAAGTTAGGGGCCATTTGGAAAAGTCAATTTCCTAATTTGTGGGACTAAATTATCTCTTTGGACCCTTTTAATGGGATGGTTTTGGGTTATGTATGCTCACTTCGAAAGACAAAGGGAGGCTTCATTGAAGAATGGAGTGTTTGAAGGGCCTTTCGAAGTTGGATGCTACCCCAAATTCCTTTTTTCTACCATTCACTTATGGAGAAGGTTTATTTTGAGGCTCATTCCCATTTATATTCGTATATGTAGCATAATTTCCATTATTTTGTATATTTTTAGGTTAATTAATTAATAAAGAGGGCCTTGTATCTTCCCTTAAGATGTAATAGGGGATTTTAGTCTAGAAAATTGATATTTTATTGTGAGGGAATTTGAGCACCTTATTTATAAATAGAGGTGCACTTCCTCTTATTTTCTCATGGTTGGATTTCGAGGAGAAATCCCTTAGGAGGTTTGAAATTTATAAGATTTTTTTCTCTTACAGTTTGGTAATGGATAGATGGTTTTGCTGAGTCTTGGATGAATGAATGAAAATGAATTAGATTAAATTATTTTATCTTGGTTTCATAATTTATTCGATGGATGTATAATGTATTAAGTATTTTAACATAATATTTGCTTCATGATCCTTGTTAAACAAATCCTTCCTCCAGTATTTGAGGAAGTACCTAATTTTATCCTTCCCTTGATCATCTCAAAAATTGAGAACCTTGATCTCAAACCCTAGGATAATTTGGTTTACTTCCCCTATTTTTTATAAGTATTTCTTTCACTTCAAGGAAACCCTAGAATAATTCGATTCCTAGACTCCATATGCATTAGATTTAGATGGAATTAATTCATCTCTCTTGTGGCAATCAACTAAATTATAAAAATCAAATCTTCTTTAGCTTAATGGTAAATTAGGGGTATTTACAACAAATTCTTATACTTTCATAATTAAATGATTTATTGACCTATACCCTAAGGTTATATGTTGTTGAAAAGTGCATTACATATGTAAAAATATACCTTTACATGAGTTTTGCAAACATTTTCTAGGGATGGCATTAAAATTGTTATTATTGTTATATGCATTTTCTAATTGTAATTATTGATGTGATTTATTTCCTAATTTATTTATATATTTTTCCTTTGTCCAACTCTTTCTTTAATCATTTTTTCATGTGGTAAACATGTTTTTGGGATAAACTATTGCATTGTTGGAACTTATTTATTTCAAACCCTAGTTTATGTTAGTTTTGGGTATGTGTGGGTTTGCTTTGTTTAAGTAACCTCTTTGAACCTCTACATGTCAAATATATATGAAGCCATAAAATCCTTGAATCTAATATGAAATCTCTCCCCCTCAAACCCTAATTAGCATTTGTTGGACACCTAAATCCATTATTGTTTTGGTAAGGAATATGAACCATCATTAGGAGTCAATTAGACCTTAGAAGATAGTATTAGAGAAATTTTGAAGTCTATAATGGGCATTCTCGGGAATATTAAAGAATAATAGCAAAAATAATAAAATAAGATGAGATTACATCATCAAGTTTTAGAGGGAAAAAAGAAAAAACTACTTTTTCAACTTATTTTTTCGAATCATCTCCCTACAAGTTTACTCAAATGTCAGGTGAGAGCACTCATTTGATGCATAATTTAATTCCTCATCCATAGAGCACCCATGCCGCATAATTTTGATGGAATTTGCTACACAAAAAATGAGAAATACATGAAAAATATGATTGCAATAACATTTTTCCTGTATTTCTCATTTTTTATGTAGCAGGGTCCATCAAAAGTATGTAACATGGGTACTCCTTGGATGGAGAATTAAATTGTTCATGCAAGGAGTGTTCGTTCTCGAAATTTCAGTAAAACCATAAGGAGAAAAGTTGAAAATATGAGTTGAGAAAGTAGTTTTCTTATTTTTTGTGTTTTAATTATTTTAGAATTTTTACTAGTAGTCATAAACCACATGTTGAAATTTACTTTGAAAATAATTATACCTTTTTTTAGCCTTTTAGTTAATTTGATTAATTTAAAAAAAATGTCATATGAACATGTATCATATGAACCTGACTTACGGTTTTTTAACTATATAATATTAGTAAGTTGTGATATTAATCAATAGGAATGTAATAGATCCGTTTACAAATATACAATTTCCATAGTAAAATGAAATTAAATATACATAATTAAATATCTTATTACGAATTTGTTTTTTTTATATATGTCTGTTTAACTCATATATTGATTTTTTTATAATTAATAATAACAATCATAATTTAAAATATTTTTATTATATTATATATAGAAAATAAATATTTTGATATTTAACAATTATTAATTTATAATACCAAATTAATATACTTATATTTATTTAGAATAATTTAAAATTTAATTTAAAAAATTTTAAAATTATGTTTGAAAAACTAAAACTAAATTATGATTATAAAATATCAATATAAACATCACACATTTTATTTAAATTTTAAATAATAATAATGTACGATAGACATGGCTGTCTAAAGTGTAGAGTTGGACGAATGTAAAGGAGAATTCACACTAATTCGATATTAGAGATTGTATTGATGCTGATTCCAAATGTTATCCTAACATTAAGTTATGGTGATATCAGTTATAAGAAAATGATTTCGGGGCATTATCCTACGAGGGAGGTACCTACTGCTACCACATAAAATGTGTGTTTAATATGCGCTCATATTCCTTAATGTAAGCCAAAGATTAGGCTGAGATTTATTTGAAAGCGAGAGAGAGTGTTGAAATTTATGTAAAAATGATTTCGAGTCATTATCCTGCGAGGGAGGTCTATTGCTCCCACATAAATTATGTATTTAATATAAGCTTATATTCCTTAATGTTTCCCAAAGATTACGCTGAAATTTATTTGAAAACGATAGTGTGTTTTGAAATTTATGTGAAGGGGAGACATGAAGTGTGAAAATTCATTTACAGGTAATTTTGGAATATTTAAAATATTTTTTTTTGAAATATTTCAAAATCTATAATCCAATTAATTTCAATAATATCAGAATCACATAAAATATAGAATATGCATATTCATTGGCTATGATATGCCACTATATGGTAAAACATGTCCGTGACAAGGTCGTTCGGTGTACAAGATAATGCTTTAATGGTGTTGCGGTAGTATAATTTAAGTGGTTATAAACTTGAGAGAATTCATGTCTAAGTTTACATTATGGCCGTTATATTTGACATTTTGATAATAACGACCCGATATGGACTCCTCTATTCAAATAAAAATAGAATGAAGACTAATTAGGCGAAGAAAATTACAATGGATGTTTTCTTTTATTGACTTACAATCTTTGGTCGTTGTCATTTACACAATGGATTGGTTCGTGGTCGTTCCAAACGGCATGAAACTTGACTCCACTAGTAATGTTTCTGGCTGTGGCGACTCCAAATGATCTTGAAGGACGGGATATTCATTCAAATGCCAAGTATCATCCTCCCACAGAGATGCATAAAAAACCTCCGTAGTCTGAGGATCGGAATCCATAACATGGGGCACTGAATCTCCATGAATATGGTTAATGATGATTCCAAGTTCCCGAGGAGTAATAAGGTCTGCTAGGAAGCCAAGCTCTGCTCTCACATCGTCGAAATCCGTCAATTTCCCTTTATAAGGCGTCACCGAGGTCGCTTCTTTGGCCAGGTCTGCAGTTAATTGGCCTTCTCTAATTAAACGCATCTCGTCGGCGGGATCAATGTTATGATCGGTTTGGGCCTTCAACATAATTTCATCCTCCAGAGAATTTATCACCCCGTTCATCCTAACGACGGTGTCTTCTGGGTTGCTGTCATTGTTATCCATATTATCGATCTTGTTGAGCAACGACATGAGAGCACTTTCATCAGCTAACATTCGCTTCTCGTTGGGCAAAGCGAATCGGTCATTCCAATACTCATCTCTCTTTCGCTTCTTCTGATAAGCTTGTGAGGAAGCGACCATGTCCCCGAAATGCCGTAAAATAGACATAGTTAGAAGAGAGAGCTTTGCCGCAATAGTTGCAATGGCTTGAGTTCTTGGAGGTTTGAACTCCGCACCAAAGCGTGATCCAACATATACATAGCTGCCATACCGCGTGAAAGGAGTGGCAACCCATTGTTTTAAATTGCGAAGATATTGACGACCCTTTCTCAACGCAAGAACTAACTTCCGAAGATATTAACGACCCTTTCTCAATGCAAGAGCTAACTTCCGAAGATATTAACAACCCTTTCTCAACGCAAGAGCTAACCAGCGTGTTATAGGGCATGGCATATATAACGTGACAGTCCTCCGACCGGGAAAGGTCTCGAGCCTCCACTGGGAAGTACACGAGACAGGCTCAATGCATAGCTGCCATACCGCGTGAAAGGAGTGGCAACCCATTGTTTTAAATTCCGAAGATATTGACGACCCTTTCTCAACGCAAGAACTAACTTCCGAAGATATTAACGACTCTTTCTCAACGCGGGAAATACACGAGACAGGCTCAATGCATATTTGCCATACCGCGTGAAAGGAGTGGCAACCCATTGTTTTAAATTCCGAAGTTATTGACGACCCTTTCTCAACGCAAGAACTAACTTACGAAGATATTAACGACTCTTTCTCAACGCGGGAAATACACGAGACAGGCTCCATGCATAGTTGCCATACCGCGTGAAAGGAGTGGCGACCCATTGTTTTAAATTCCGAAGATATTGACGACCCTTTCTCAACGCAAGAACTAACTTCCGAAGATATTAACGACTCTTTCTCAACGCAAGAGCTAACCGGCATGGCCCAATGAATGGTAACTCATGTATTCACTCCCTCTTTGGAAAATATATGAATATATACATTCCTAGTCACACTTTATCACATGTTTGTGATGGTTAAATCATGAAGTTCTCTTTTCCCCTTACATTTTCACTTCATCATTTAAGCACCTAATTGAGGATATCAAGAATGTTTTTTGCCTAAGGGTTTCATGTGTACCCTTGGTTTACTTATGCCACACTACTGTTAGTTTATGTGACAGAGTAAAATACATAAGTTTGTGGAGTTATTAGAATAGTGTATTAAGTTAGTCACCACATAAACATGTATTACATCTCATTGATCCACATGTGTGGGCTGGAGACTCATTTCTTGACAACTTTAATGGAGACTACTTTATAGCTTTAATGGTATAGCTTAAAAAATATCTTGTTAAACATTGTGATTCATACTTTCTTTTCCTCGAGACAGTTGATAAGATTGAAGTCACTCCCAATAATCCATGGAGATGGGGAGTATAAATTACTTGTGCTAGAAATAGAATTGAGAAATAAAGGTTTTCCATTTGCGATATTGGATTCATAAACATTGTATACATGGTAGTAGTCCTCGATGTCAATTAACTAAAATTGTATTGTCATAATGTGAAAAGAGGTAAACATATTGGTAACCTTGATGTCTTTATCATTTCAAATAATAACCATTCCACCCAAGTATCTCTAAGAATCAATCACTACTACTTGGAAATTCCTCCCCCATTTGCTAATTATACGAGGTAGAACCTCACTTAATATTTTTTTTTCTCATATCAAGATTATTGATGGGTGCTTTGTGTACCATTTTTCTTTTAGGAGTCTTTGTTTTCCTTTACTAAGGGCCCTCATGTTCCATGAGACTATTTTCATCGAGAATTTACATAGAAATTTATTATAATGTGACTAAAAAACACATGTCTCAAGATTTAAGTGCTTGGACAATTCCACTTCATGACTCCTATATTTCCTTAATCTGGGACCGAATGGTGAACTTGATGGTCTTAAGGGAAATTGGCCAATGAAAATCTAAAAAAGAGATGACTTTTGACTTTATCACATACAATTTAATATACTAAAAGAAATATCCATAACAATTTCATCAATCAATGAATCATTAAAAAAATATCCAAAACAATTTCATCAAGCAATGAATCATTTCATTATAAAATACAATCTATAAACCTTTTGGGAACATTTTTCTAAACCATGCTAAAAAAACAACATATTTAATATTAATATTTAACAATAATATGGACAATAACACATTTTGATAAATTAAATAACATATTATGAAGCCTAAAAAATGTCACTAACAGAAAACTATAAAGCATGCAACTAATGGAAGTGACCACTCAATGTCACCATAAGACAATTAATCTATTAAGACCAAGATTAATGGGGACAAATATCTACAAAGGACAAAGGCAAACCTATTTTAACTTTATTGTTTTATTAGGTTCAAGATGAACATTTCAAGATATAATGAAGAACATACTTAGTTTTATTGCGTTAAGAAAACCCAAGCACATTCTATAGCTTAGCAAGGAAGAGATGTATAATACCCATCTCAGTGACACAACACATGGCATTAAGTTACTTTTTTATATATAATTTAAAATCCTATCATAAAATCAGAAATTTAGCATGAATGGAATGTTTAAAATCTATTTTTATAAAACCAAAATATAATTTTTCTTATAGAAAAAGATTACCAAAAACTAAATATATTTTTTTGGAAAATAAAAAAAAAATACTAAAAATAAATATATATTAAAAAATAAATAAACATAAGCAAACTAGAATTTGAATTTGACACTCTTGTTCACTTTCGGAAACTCATATGGTGGAATGTGATCTCTTTATCCTCATCTTTAGCTTTTTCCTAAAAAATAAAAGCATACAAAAGCGGGAAAGATTCATAAAGCATGGGGAAGACTTTTGCTAAGCACAAAAGCATCTAAAAAGTGGAAAAGGCCATTTTTATATGTGGAAACATTATTCACCCAAAAGATTTTGCCTAAATTGAACTAATGAAGAATTTGGAAAATCTTCATAGCCTTCACTTTCCTATATATTGGAGGCTTGGCCATTGAAAAAATGATGGGAATTCTTGTATTGTCACACTGCTGAGATCTATCTTCAGAGGGAGAGTTTTGGAGCTAGGAGTTGGGGGAGGTGTTGTTGCAACTACATCTGATTGTTGTAACTTTCCTCCAACTCTTGTATTAATATAGATCAATTTTTCTTCCTCCCATATGTTTCTATTCATTCTTTACTTATTCTATTTAACTAATGAATATATGGGATTTTGGTTTATATTTATTTATTCAATAATATTTATATGTTTCTGATAGTTTTGATTATCAAGATATTATGCTGTGAAGGTTTCTTTATTCTCTCTCTTATGTGTAGGACCAAGCTTTGGAGCTAGCTAGGAGGACTTCCTAGCTATACTAAAAACGACAAGAAGACTTGCATGCGAGGACTCACAAGAATTCCTTCTTTTTTTTAAATCTATTATCTACTTCCTGATCTACTAAGAATCTTGAGCCTTAGAACAACCTTTCTCTTACCTGGTCTGTCCTAGGTTTCTGGGATAAAATCAGAGGGTTTTATGTTCATCTAACTGTGCATTAAATCCTATAACAAAATGATATTTAGAAACTTTAATATATTTCACTATGTAAATGAAATTAGTAAAATGAACCCATAGAGGGGGTCATACATGGAAATAAAAGTAAAACTCTAAACAAGAAGTCAAAAGTGGATTTAACTATGGATGCAAAATTGGGAGTAGAATTGGATGTTAAACTAGCCATTAAAACAAGATGCAAACAATGACACAAAAAGGGTTGGAAGTAAAACTAAAAAAGAAACAATGACAAAAAAAGGGTTGGAAGTAAAATTAAAAAAGGGTGCAACACTAGACATAAATAAGGGAACAAAATAGGGCATATGAAAGGATACCAAATTGGGTGTAAACAAGGATGCAAAAATGGACACCAAAATGAGGATGCAAAGAATGGTGTAAGATTAGGATGCAAAATTGGGTGCAAAAAAGATGTAAGAAAAGACACAAAACAAGATGCAAAATGGGACTAAAAAAGCGTGAAACCAAGGATGTCAAAAATGATGCATAACTATATGAAAATTCAAACTAAAAATCTAGGTGCAAAATCAGATGCAAATGTGGCAGAAAAAAGGATGCAAATTTGGATGCCAAAAAGGATGCAAAATTAGATACCAAAAAAGATGCAAATTTGGACATAAAAAATGGTACAAAATTGGACACAAAAGAAGAAAAATGGTGCAAAAATGGGCATAAAAATGGCTCAAATTTGGGTGCAAATTGAGATGCAACATTGGATGTAAAATGAGGTGCAACAAATAATTCAAAACTTGGTGCAAAAACAAATACAAAAGTAAATGAAAAAAATGGCTCAAAATTGAACATAACAATAGACACAAAATGGGATGCAAAGGTGGATGCAACATATGGTTCAACATAGGATGCAAATTTAGATGCTCAAAAGGATGAAAAATTGGATGCAGCCAATGATGCAAAATTAGATGCAAAATATGGTGCAAAATAGGGAGATAAATAAAATGCAAAAGTGGATGCAAAATTGGATGCAACCAATGATGCAAAATTAGATGCAAAATATGGTGCAAAATAGGGAGATAAATAAAATGCAAAAGTGGATGCAAAAAATGGTGCAAAAATGCATGAAAAATTTGGCACTAAATCAGATTCAACATATGGTGCAAAATTGGATGGAAAAAATGGTGTAAAAAAAGGCAGAAAAGCTAGCCCAAAAATAGATGTAAAAATAAGTACAAATTTAGAAGCAAAAAATGGCATAAGACTAGATGCAAAAATTGGCACAAACTAGATGTAAAAAAAGGCACTAAATTAGATGCCAAAGATGGTGTAAAACTCGATGCAAATTATGACACAAAACTAGAAGCAAAGAATGACACAAAAGAGGAAGAAAAAAATGATGCAAAAAATGGCACAAAACTAGAAGCAAAACCTATTGTAAAGCCAAATGAAAATCTTGGTGCAAAATATGATGCAAAAAATGATGTAAAATTTGGCGTGAAAAAGATGTAAAATTTGGTGCAAAAAAGGACGCTTTAAAATTGTACAATAGAGCCAGATTTAGCACCAGGCTGCTCATCCCAATTGAGAAAAAAATGTACTAAAATCTGGTGCTAAATCTGGCGCAAATTTCATGTTTTGTTGTAGTGATGCTCCTTGCCATGTTCATAATTTTCCTATCGTTTATCTCATCTATACCATTCTTCTGTAATATCTAGTTGTAAACTGTCTTCTGATTCCATGTTGTTTGCAGTAATCATGGAATGTTGTCAAATCAAATTTTGCACCATGATCCGACCTCAATACTTTGACCTATCAATCACTTTGGTTATCTACTAAGGCTTTGAATTCTTTGAAATTTGCAATAGTTCCAGACTTCTGCTTCAAGAAGTAACCTCAAGTCTTTACTCTATAATCATCAATGGAAGTGAGAAAGTAACAACTTCCACCAATCGACTATATCTTCATAGGTCAACATAGGTTTGTATGCACTAGCTCAAGAGGTTACTTTTCTCTGTATGCAACTCCCTTTGAAAAGCTTTCACGATGTTTATCTCCCAAGATGCAACACTCACAAGTAATAGTGAGTTCTTTGATTGGAGGTAACCCTCTAACCTATGTTTCTGATGTAATAATCTTAAACCAGAGAAGTGAAAGTGTCCAAACTGAAAGTGTCATAACAAATAATCATTAAGACATGAAACTATAAATGAACTAACTTGATCACTGTAATTCATGATTATAGGAAATAGTTTGTTCCTCGTCATTTCAACCTTTTCTATCAGTTTCTACCTTGGGGGCTTGTCATATATACCACACTATTATCCTTGAGAAATAACTCTATATCCTTTCTGCATCAATTGACTGACACTTATCAAATTATGTTTAAGACCAAGGACATAATATACCTCTGAGATTTTCTTTGGCTCCCCCTGTTTGGTCGTAATGTTTACCACTCCTTTTCCATCTACATTTGCAGTCTTGTCAGTCCCCAACTTTACCTTTGTCTTCATAGATTGATCCAAATTTGTAGCTAAATTCTTGTTTCCTGTCATTTGGTTACTACAACCATTATCTAATAGCCACACATTGTGAGACGGTTCATGCATGGTATGTAAATATAGGAACATATAGTCAATATTCTCTATAGTGACATCAACTCTCTGCTTTCCTTGATCAATTGTCTTCTTCCTACAATCATGGGCATAGTGACCAAATTTATTGGAATAATAACATCTCACCTTTGATTTGTCAACTCATTTTTGTTGAAGCTTCTATTGTTGTTTCCACTTTCTTGTTCCTGTTTTTATCTTCCATCTCTTTGAGAACCATGTCTTTTGCCTCGTCCTCTACCTCTCGATCTGCCTTTGCCTCAACCTCTATATGTTGAAATAGAAACCTGACTTTTGAAAGTGGCTTCTAAAGTTCCTTATTTATATATATCCTTGCCTCATGGGATAGAAGTGATCCCATCATCTCATCAATTGTTAGTGTTTCCAAATCCTTGCCTTCTTCTATGGTTGCTACCACAACATCGAATTTGGTAGATAAACATTTGAGGACCTTCTCAACCACTATCTCATCTTTAATATCATCCCCAAAAAATTTTAACTGGTTTACGACATTCATGACTCGACTCATGAATGAATCGATGTCACCTGTCTCCTTCATCTGCAAACTTTCAAAATCTCTTATAGTATTTTACAACTTAACAATATTTACTTTGGTCATATCATTATAGGTTGTCACCAAAGTCTCTCATGTTGTCTTTGTTGAAGACATGATCATAATTTTTTGGAATACTACTTAGTCCACTCCTTGATGCATAAGTTGCAATGCTTGTGCATTCTTATTTTTTGTTTTTCTTCCATTGTTCACTCTCTACATTACTAACATCTCATTTAGTTGCTTCATCTTTAGGTTCTAAAAATCCATCTCTGACATATTCCCAAACATCATGAACTTTCAACATGGTCTCCATCTTAATGGCCCATACGTCATAGTCCTACCTTATGAATAAAGGAAATTATGAGTGGAAATTGGATAAAAGCATCTTTTAAAAAAAATTCTCTTGTGAAACCCTAAATTTATCCTCAAATAATAGTAAAGAAACCTTTTCAAAAAACTTCAATAAATAAACTCCTTTTTTAATGAGCCCCAAGTTTTTTTTTTATAAAAAAAAACTTAAAAAAACTTTTACAATGCCCTCATTACACTTTTTAAAAAGCTTATTAAAAAAAAACAATCTTCAACATGAACTTTGAGAACCCACGTGACTTAAAAGGTTAAAATATTAAAAAATTTAAATGGTCCTTTGTCACTTATCAAAAACACAATTTCAATGATATTTCAAGAAAACCACGTGACTTATTACACATACCAAAGTTTTTGTACCATCCAAGATTTGCTTTGGCAATAGTCTAACTAACCAGAGGAATTGCCTGGAAAAATATGAAAATTCTGGTTATATTTAGAGAAAATCCGGCAAAGATTTTTGCAAATCCAAGTTATAGTTGTTAAACTTCAAATTTTAGGTGTCTTAGATGTTTTTGATGGTGCTGAATCCATTTCCACCATCAAAAACACAATTCAAACACTGCCTCTACAAGATTTTTTGAAATTTTTTTGCCCGGATTCTGGCCAATTTTAGTCGTCCCGGTAATTCCTCCGCCTCGGTAGACAACTCCTTTTCTTTGACTTTGCTCATGGATTTTTGTTTTGTTGTTTTTCTAATATGGGTCAATTCAGTTTTCGATAGGCCTAGACTGTGTTGATTTGCTAAAAAATCAGAAATAGTAAGTTTCCCCTATTTCAATGTAGTTTACAACAACAAAACATTCACTGATCAACGTACATTAACTATGCGACAATTTTGCAATCCACTTTAATTATGCAACATTTCTACAATCTGAAATTTTTTGAAAAAATTACTGACTTTTTTCACTTGATCTCTTTTTTATTAGCTTTGCTGGCTCCATGGATCTTGTGATCTTTCCTCTGCTTTGATACTAATTTTTGTAAAGGCAGAGTAGGTAAGGCAAAAAATAACACAAATAATTCACAAAGTAACATGAGTTGTGACTCTTCAATTGATGACACAAACTTGATGATTATAATGAACCTGGTAAGGGGTATTTAAACTTTTTCGACTAGTGACTCGCCCAAAATAAATCAACATGCAAACACAGACTAAATTCAACTTTACCCAAAACATGACTTAACTGGACTTCATCGAACTTGACTCAACATGACTCAGTTAACTGACTCTCAAATTTTAACCAACTCATCATGGAAGAGTAATTAGTTATCTTTAACAGAAAAGGCCTTGACAAAAGTTGTCGGAGAAATTTATATCTTCACCCTATTGGAATTTATACAATGCATGATAACTCTAGCTTTAGAGGTTAGGGCCATGAGATCATCATCTTTCAATTCAAGGTTGAAGAGTTTGACCATCGATTAAACAAGATCCAATTCTGAGTGTGAGTTGTATAGATATTTCAACTTCTTTAATGTACCATAGCAATTTTTAATGGAAACAATATGATTTCTCTCCTAGTCACTTACATAAGCAACAATTAGGGCATAGTATATCTTGTCCTTATTCTTTCAAATGGATATCTCCTTATCTGATGATGTACTCTTCTTCATAGATTCATTTCCACAAGTCTTTAAAAATGAGGTGAGCTTAACCTTTCTAGAGCATTCTTGATATTTCTCCCTGCCATTGAGCACTATGTTGACAATGAAGAAGAGGGTATGCATCTTCAAACAAAACAAAGTCTTTGTTAGAATAATTGAACTAGCCCAACAATGTTTGCATCTCATATTGTATACTAGAAATATTTTAGGTTTCATACTATACTACTGACATATAGAGTGTATCCAATCCTTAATTTTTTTTTTTTGCTTTGATAGAATAGATTGCAAAAAAACATTTCGTTCGATGGAAGATATTGCAAACAATGAGGTTTTACTAAAAATCTACAGTTTCAAGTCCATCTGTGACCCCTTTTGCAAACAAATATCAATGCATTGAAACTGAAATGACTTTTTTCTTTGTAGGACAAGATACCATGTGAGGCCAAGATGGGTAACTCCTAGTTTGAGTTGAGAAACACCAACGTGGGTTCACATGGTTGAGAATGAAATGGAGAGAGACGTCTTAGCCTAGAGTGAATCTTAATGACAATGCAGTTGAATGCAAGGATACAAAAAGAGGAAGACAATGAATTTTAGATGTGAGAATATAATGAAGGCATTGGATTATGCCTTTACATGCTCACCCACTTCATTCAACACCTTTGATTGTATTATATGAGGGTTTCCAACCTATTGATACCAAATTTGAGGAATTCATAAACTTTGGTCAAAAATAAATGTAGGGATTAGTGAATATGGGAGGAGGAGTTTAAAACAAGTTTTAGAGATGGTCCACTAATAAAGCACAAGAAAAAGACATAAGAAATGGAAAAGTGAGTACAAAAAGGAGTTACATGGAGGGGGCCTAAACATCTAAACTTGCTTATGATACCATGTGAAGCAATGATGACTAACTCCCAAGTGATATATTTCATTATGGAATGATCAAATATTTACAAAGAAATGATTGCTCATTTCATTATTCAAGAATCATTTCATCTTTTTAATTTATTTACGTATAATTTTATTTTATGACAAAAAATGTGAAGGATATATTTCATTAGGGAATATCAAATTTTTACAAAGAAATGATCCTTCATTTCATTATTCAAAATTCATTTCATCTTCCTAATTTATTTATGTACAATTTTATTTTATGACAAAAAAATCCTGAAGGAAAAAGTACAAAAATTACTAGAGCTTAAGTTCTATGACAAAGGAGAAGACATAAATTGTTCTCACGACATTTAATGACTAGGGAACTAGAGATTAATTTTCAAGAAGATGCAAAGAAAGCATTTAATAATATTTTATTACAATCCAAAAGAAATCTCTTTTATACAACACAAGTTGACTATATTAACATTATATTTTATATGGACTCCTTTCCTTTTATGTAGGTCGACCCGATCCTAATTTGTAAGCTACTATTTCATGATGTTATTTGGAGCTATGTAACCCTTCCCTTTCATGCTCACTTTCATTTATATTCTATGATGTGTGATTGCGTGACACTAGATTTTGTCCAAAATATTCCTTTTTTATTTTTCTTTCAATTGAATATAATTTGTATGTATTTTAATTTTAATTTTTGTGTTTTAATTCATCGATAGGTGTATATATGTGAACTTTTGGTGGAGTGGGTAGGTTGAATTTTGTTTTGTATTCATAATCGATGGATGACTTTGATGAAGAGAAAATATGCCCAGGATACTCTTCGTCTAAGTGTTTAATCGACAACTGCGAAAAGGGAAAATAAATTAAGAAATGGGTGACAAGATTTACTGTGGAAGTGTTGGTGGTTCCGTTAACACATTGTCAAAGTTAGTTCATGAATATACAAAAAAGTTAATGTATGTTGTTATAATTATTTGAATTAAATTTATGTTGTTAAAAGAAGACGTTAAAGTTAAATGTTACTCTGTTATTAATTTACTATTATTAAAAGTAATTTATTATGGTAAAAGTTATTCAAAGTTAAAAGAACATGTTAAAGTTAAATGTTACTATGTTTTTTATAACAAATAAAATATGAGAAGTAATTTTCAAATGAATCTTACTATTTTTGGCTTCCATGAACTCGATGACAAAGGTCAAATAAACAAACTTTTTCATTATTTTAACCAACAATTTTACTACACTGCAGTGGAATAAACCTCAATACCTTCAAAAAAGCATTTGAGATACACTCAACCATTAAGTTGACCCAACATTCGGCCAATTAATTTACTTGTTACAAATAAACTATTAAAACTAATTGACTATGGCAAAAGTTAAAAAAAAAAAACGTAAAGGTTAATGACTACTTTTGCTAGTCTTTACTAGTTATTGTTTGTAAAAGTGGATGCTAAAACAAGTGGGGTGGGGGTGGAATGGAAACTGGTTGCCACAATTGTGGATATTAACACCACTTACATGCTTGCAGAATTTCATATTTTATGGAATTTTGGGTTTTTATGTTCTTTTTTGTTGGACTTTGTTGCTGGAATAGAATTATGAATTGTGTGGGTGGGGTGTGCTTCCTAAGCTTGGCGTTGGAGAGGAATACTACATTAGTCATTTATCTTCAAACGAGTAAAAAGACTAAACAACAATTTCTATTCAAAATATGAATTGGCATGTACTCCTTTTATAAAGTTTTAATTATAGATATAACAGGAGCTTAGATCCATAAATAGTTGAATAGTTGAACGGTAGTGATTATAACAAGTGTTTTAAATTCTATAACAACTAACTATATTTGTTAATGTGAATTAACTTTTTATTATTAAAAAAACGTACAAAATTCTTCGTTAGTAATTTATGAGGAGGTATATGTATATGTTCAGAAATAAGTCATATTTGAGAGTTTATAAAATAACTCAAGTAAGCTAACAGTGTCGGTTGAATACCTTCAACTGTGTACGGACGGTGATGCTAATTGAAGGAACGTTGAATGAAAACAATTCATGCAAGGAATTGTAAACACTTTAAAAAAAGTATACATATATTCTTAAGAAGAAATGACTAACAATTTGTGCACAAGAACGGAATAATATTTTCACAGAATAATAATATTAGTGTGAATGAAAGAAGAGGTTTCTTTACTGAAGAACCGTCTCAAAAATGTAACTAGGAGTCTTAGTTAATCTTACATAAGTCTTCAAAAAAATCAATAATTACATAACATTAAAAACAAAGCCATGGAACTTGCAGGCATGCTGCTGCTGTGGTTAACAAGCACGTGAAAACTAAGAAGATTTTATTTCGAGCAATAGTTTACATAAGTAACACACTTGGCATTCCAAAGCCATCCAGGAGGTGTCCTCACCTGTCGAAATCCTACGGCTTTCGCTGAGCACTGTGGAAACCATGACATGGAAAGGTAAGGGATAACCCTGTAAAATCGAGGGAACAATCAAGTAAATGCTATAGTATACACAAAATAAAGTAATTCTTAACCGAGACAAGTGCTAGAGGTTTGAAGGAAGTCAACGAGACATCCATTTCGTACCAGGAAAGGGGACAACTGCCTTCATGCCAAAATAGAGTGTGAGATCTCTCGCGACAAGTGAATTTATGAATTGCGAGTGAGAAATTAAAAAAAAAATCATAAATCCTTTATAAATTTAGAAAAGATTACTTTATGTATAAAATATTTTTCAGAATAAATCATATTGAAGATTTTGGTCGACGAGTTTCAAACCAACAAGTGTGGTTCATTTTTAGGACAAGATGAAGGAAAAAATCTAGGAAGAAGGTTAAATAAGAAGACAGGTCAACCTAATGGCTAGAAGAAAACGACTATATTTGACTAGGGGAGGAAAAGGGAAATGTTTGATATTATTTAAATAAATTTTATTAATTTATTTATTGTTTATTTTATTTATATATATCCACACACACATTCTAAATATCTACTTATTAATTTATCTCAACGACTATATTTGAAATTTATTTATTTATTTATCTTTTTTATTTAAATAATAAATACTACTAATAAAATAATAATATTAATAAACATTAATACTATTATTAATAATACTATTAATACTAATATTCATAATACTAATACTAATAATAATGATAATACTGATACTACTACTACTAATAATAATACTAATTAATAAATAATAATACTAATAAAAACTACTAAATAAAATAAATAAATGAGGGTATTCCAAGAAAAAAAGGGATGAGATCACAAACAAGAAATGGCACAAAAGACATAGAAAAAGATGGAGAAAAAATAAGAATAGAGGGCGGGAATCTAGCAGCTACTAATTTCCTAGGTGTCATCCCTATTAATATTACTGGAATACCTCTCAATTTCAATGGCTTTCCTAAACTTATTGTGATGAAAATGAGGAACCTTAGCGATAACCCTATCCTCCTCAATGCATATATGATGCTTGGTCTTCTCTGCATGTTTGGCCAAAGCTGAAGATTTGGTCCTCCCGTGCCTGATATCAGCAGTGTGTTCCTTAATCCTCTGGTTAATAGAATGAGCAGTTTCACTAATGTATGAGGTTCCATAGGAACAATGGATGATATAAACACCTTTCATATCCATAGGGTTCACCTGTTCTTTAACAGACTATAGGGAACTTTTAATGGTGCTGAGGGGTATAAAGGTCAAGGGAATATTATGCTTTTCCAATATTCTTGCAATCTTGTTTGTCGTCCCTTAGATGAAAGGGAGGTGAACTCCTGAACTGATATCAATGGGTTCTTTCTTGACCTTGGGACCCTTAATTGCTTTAAGGAAAGTTTTGACACCCTGCTGCCTACTATAACCATTCTCGACAAAAACATTAAGGAGAAGGGACTTTTCTTTAGAAAAGTGGTCTTCATCAGAGATTCTTAGAGCACGAGTGGATAATGTGCTAAGAACACCTATCTTCTGAGCAGGAAAAGTGTGGGAATTGGCATGGAGATACTGCTCAGTATGAGTCTTTTTTCGTTACACCTCATGGGAGAAATATCCATTAGCTTTCCTAGAAATGAGGACATTAAGAAAAGGAAGGCCATCATCAACTTCACACTTCATAATAAACTTTATGGAGTTAAATTGATTATTGAGATGTTGGAAAAATAGATCTAATTTATTAGGCCCGTGCTGCCATATGGTGCAAGTGTCATCAATAAATATTTTCCAAAGCTTAGGTTTAAATACAATTGAGGGTAAAGCCTTGGATTCAAAATATTCCATAAATAGGTTAGCAACGATAGGGGACAAGGGGGAACCCATGGCCACCCCAAAAGTTTGTTCATAGAACTCATCTTAAAAACAAAAAAAAAGTATAAGTGAGGCAGATCTGAACAAATTTAGCAGTGTCAGGATCAGTAAGGCAAAATATGACATCAAGGGCTTCCTTAATGGGGACACTAGTGTACAGGGAAACAACATCAAAACTGACAAGACTATCACTCAGTTCAAATTTCATATCCTTTAACTCTTTAACAAGTGAAGAGGAGTCTTTGACAAAGGACTCCGTCCGCCCCACCAGGGGCTTCAACTTCATGGATAAATACTTAGCTAAAAGATAGGTTGGCCCACAAATTTTATTGAAAACGGGTCTAAGGGGGACTCAAGAAAGTGGACCCTAGTGATTAGTTTGCTCATCGGCGAAGTCACATGACGATAAATACCCCAGAAAACATCAATGGAAGGAAGAGTATGTGAAACTCTAACCAGGTTGCAAAGAGAGGTAGATTTCTTGGTGGAGGAGTTGAATGAGCGACAAAAGGGCACAAGAGGCAAAGGTAGATACCTTTCATCCACTATGAATTCCTTTGCACCGTTGATGTTTTCCCAAGTTTACTGAGTCATCGGTTATCTACGGGTCCCAAGTACCTCGTCCACTGTTGAACAATCATTCATCCTATGGTAAAGGAGGCTCCAGGTGTCATTTGTCTATGAATGGAGGGAAGATTCTAGAAAGATGGGGTACATCTAACCCCACCAATTTAATGCTATCTCATTTTGGACATTAAACCATACCACTAAACATGTATATATTTAAGTTTCAAATACGAAACTATGCGCATATTAAACTATGCGATAATTGGGGAATGATTTTTTGATGTCACACATAATGTCTAATTTAAATTAATGTCACACATAATTTCGAATTTAATTTGAATCATAACAACACACATATTATGTCAATATAATGCCTTTACGGAAATATAACAGTTTATTACAATATAATAATATATTTTGATAATGAAAAAAATGTAAAAAATAATTAGTCCTTTCGAACTTTAAGAAACATAAAACCTGGCTTATGATAATTTCATAAATATATAAATCATAACACCACAGAAATAATGAAACCATAACGAAATGATAATTTCCAAGAGTGTATCCACTAGAGCGCTTCCTATAGCTGACTGGGGCTCTCACTGCAGTGCTTCTAGCTCTCACTGGAAGCAACCCGGAATGAAAAGAATTGAAGGAAGGACTCGTAACAAAAGAAAATACTAATTTTAATTTTAATTTTATTATTTTAAATTTCTCGAGCTCTTTTATTTGTTTGTTCTTTTTATTATTTCACTAGAAGGAGCCGAGAAATGAGTTAACAAGAAAAAACTCTACAAATCACTAAAGACAACAAACCTACATGCTTCGTACTTGACTATACAATAATGCATTAAACATGTGGTAAAATTTATACAGTGAAAACTCATATAGTAATTGAAAGTCTATAAAATAACTCAAGTAAGCTAACAATGTTGGTTGAATACCTTCGACTTTGCACGACAGTCCTAACTAAAGGAACTTGGAATGCAAAGAATTGAAGAAATGACTCCTAAACAATTTAAACACAACTATGCATATATTCATAAGAAGAAATCACAAACATTCTCTGCAAAAATTGAAAATAGCAAGAGTGCTTATATGCACATAGAAGAACAAAATAATATTTTCAATTTGCACACGTAGAAAATTGTTGCTGCATGGCAAAACAAAAGAAGACCTATAATCAGTTTCTTAATAGAAGAACCATTTTTTATTAAAGAACATTAAAAACAAATCCATGGAGACTGCAACCCTGCTTCCATTACCAACTAGGAAAAAATTAAGAACCCTCGAGCTTACACAATTAGGAGACCTGGAGTGCGAAAGCCATTCAGGAGGTGCCCTCACCTGTTGAAACCCTCCGCCTCTAACTCAAAAATTTGGAAACCCTAGCATGGAAAGGTAAAGGTTAACCTTGGAAAATTGAGGGGAGAATGAAGTAAATTGTATGACGGGAAAGACCGCTAGATAGAAGGAAGACAACGTGAAACCTCCATGGGAAAAGTTGCATGATGGGATAGACCCCAGAAAACCTCAGTAGAATGAAAAATATGTCAAACCCTAACCATGTTGCAGAGATAGGCATAACACCAACGAATGAAGTGAACTCAATGGGTGAACTCACACGATGGGAAAGACCCCTAAAAACCTAAGCAGAAGGAAGAGTACGTGAAACCTCCATGGGCAAAGTCAAATGACGAGAAATACCCCAAAAAACCTGAGCAGAAAGAAGAGTAAATCAAATCCTAACCAAGTTGCAAAGAAAGGGAGAGTGCTTGGTGGAGGAGTTGAATGAGTGACAGAAGGGCGTGGGATGTTAGAAATTAAATGGAAGTTTCTAAATCTTAAGGTGACCCAACTAATTAATTCATTCTATAATTAAAAGCATTAAAGCATTAAAGCATTAAAGGATTAAAGCATTAAAGCGTTGAATTGGTATATGATGGACGTACCAGATTTAAAGTTAAATATATAAAGGATTGGGTCCTCTCTCTCCCACACAAGAGTTGCATTCTTCTCCATCTAGAAGCACATAAAGAAAGTGAGGGCAAGAGGAGAGAAACCGAATTCTGAGAAGAAGAGCTGAAGTGCAGAAGAAGTAGCAGGCAAGAAGACTGAGGCCTGCATCAATACATCACCAATGGCTGGAGGTAACTCGTATCCCTGGGCATTAAGATTTAATGATTCTTTTCAGTTATTCCGCATATAGAAGAATCGTTGTTGAAATTAAGAAAACTAACAGTTGGTATCAGAGCGGTTTATCTCTGCCTTGGTATTCTCTCGCCGCCCTTTTGTCTTTCTGTGCGTCGGCTTCATCTTAAACCTTAAACTAGAAAGAATTAAATGCTTAGCTTGTCGATTTATTTATGCCCTTCCCTTGATAAATTCTCCGTTTGGAAGAATTCTCTTGTAAAGTGGTGCTTATTGCATTATTTCTCTGTTAAAACCATAATGAAGTATCGGGCACTTTTGTTGATAAAGCTTAATCGCCGATATACAAATTCCATCCAAAATCTAAGTAACGGATCCATCGGTTTCTCTTTTCCATGTGAATTTTGTACTGGTTTCCTCATGGAAAGACAATTTTCTTTGGCCATCGAGCACATGAATATAGGAATACGGATTTTCATATCTCGAGTTTCGTTTTGGTTGGCTGGTCTTAGTGTTATTTTTATACAAGTTTTAAGGAGTCAAATTGAGGTTGAGGTCAACGTATGGCCTGCATTCATCTTCTTGAAACTCGAGCCCATAGCATCGCAGTTCCAGTCTTTATCCCATCCCGAGTTTAATGTTTATGGAAATAGAACCTGTTGCATAACAGTTGAGTTTAATGTTTATGGAAATAGAACCTGTTGCATAACAGTTGTGTTTACCAAAATTGGATGCTATTCTTGGTTTATGATTAATATTATTGTGGTGGCAATTATGTGGGTTTATTGCGGTGGCAATGGTTGCATGCACTGTGCTTTACTCATGATGTTGTTCAAGTCCTGCGCATGCAACCATTGAATGATGAACAGGCCCGTCCAGGTCACCTAAAGATGCCATATAATCCATAAGGCTTAATAAAATTTGGGATCTCTGTGATATAGAAATTGCCGCATATATGAATCTCACAATTTATTTATTCACCATATCATTGTGTGTTCGCTGTTAATCAAGTTCGGATTGTTTGATGTATTAAGTCAATTAAGTGTTTACCCATGTGCTTAAAGATGGCACATATCTGGAGATATGCATATAATATTTTGATGATATCGTGACTTGTATTCATGGCTGACAAATTCACATGAAGCCACCCTTTTATTGCAAGTGAAGCCGTGCTCTTCGAATTTTATGTTATTATGTGCTGGCCAATTTTAGTGATGAATGCGTCCAACGTTTGGAGCCGCTTACTATTGCACTAACCCGTGGGATTGAGCCACTATTAAAGAGAAGTGGGTTCTCAACGCGGCTGCTCACACGGACTGGACCGTCTCCTTAAACAAAGATGAAGATATTTCACCGTTTGTCTCAGTCACGAATGAGATGAAAACATTTAATGTTTTTTTTGGCAAAAGCAGTTGGGCAAAAAGTAATTGCTCTATGACTGATTGTTTTGCATAAGGAATGTGTTTATGCACATGAGATTTATGATTTTGTTAATCACCAAAGTGGTCAAAATCAGAATAATCATTTAGTGCATAAGTGACATAATGATTATTGATAGAAATTGCCAGTTATAATAATACCAATTAAGAACTGGCGTCACTAATGATAGAACCTGAGAACTTACCCAAAGGAAAGTCTTGTTCTATAACTAGTTGACATGATGAGGTTTGATAGATATTTTGATTAAATAAATATTGATCATCCAAAGATGTCAGTTCTATTTAATTGAATATATTTATTACCTACTTATGTTTTGGTATTTAATTATGTTAAGTATAAGATAGTATCTACCCAAAGGAGTGCTATATTATACTATTATGTCTACATCTGAATCGCGTTAGTTATGAGCTTATAGTTATTTCATTTTTTAATTGCAGGAGTTCCCATGAATACACATGATTCTTTCGTATGTTTTGAATCAAATTTAGTTGAAGTTCCCATTAATACATGGTGGCTTGATACTGGTGCTACAACTCATGTTTCCAACAATATGCAGGGATTTCTTACGATCCGAACTATAAATCCAAATGAAGATCGTTTTCTCTTTATGGGAAACGGAATGAAATCTTCAATTGAAGGCATTGGGACTTATCGTCTAATTCTGGAAAGTGAATATGTATTAGACTTATACAGTACCCTTTATGTACCTTCATTATCTAGAAACCTTATTTCCATAAGTAAGTTGGATAATTCTGGTTTTAGATGTATGTTTGGATCTGGCTGTTTTAATTTATATAAGAATACTGATAATATTGGTTCTGGTATTCTAATTGATGGTTTATATAAATTGAAACTGAATGACACTTATGCGAATTCCTTGTTGAATGTAGTAAATAATGTTGGATGTAAACGTAGCAGGTTGAATGGCATAAACGACTAGGTCATATATCCAAAGAAAGAATGATGAGATTAGTAAGTAATGAAATTTTGTCAAATTTGGACTTTAGTGATCTAGGATTATGTGTGGATTGTATTAAAGGTAAACAAACCAAACATAATCAGAAAGGAGCCACTAGAAGCAGCCAGCTTCTTGAAATAATACACACTGATATTTGCGGACCTATGGACACTCCAGCCTTTAATGGAGAAAAGTATTTCATCACTTTCATTGACGATTTTTCCCGTTATGGTTATGTCTATTTGCTTCATGAAAAATCTCAATCTGTGAATGTCCTTGAGACGATTGTAAAGGAAGTTGAGAGGCAATTAGATAAAAAGGTGAAAATCATAAGGTCTGATAGAGATGGTGAATATTATGGTAAATATAATGAGTCAGGCCAGTGTCCAGGTCCATTTGCAAAATTCCTCGAAAGTCATGGCATATGTGCGCAACACACAATGCCAGGTACACCACAGCAAAATGGTGTAGTAGAAAGGCGCAATAGGACGTTAATGGATATGATTAGGAGTATGATGTCAGATTCTACACTACCTAAGAATTTGTGGTCATGTGCTCTCAAAACCGCTAACTATTTGTTGAATAGGGTTCCTAGTAAAGCTGTTCAAAAGACTCCTTTTGAGTTATGGACTAACAGGAAACCTAGCTTAAGACACCTACATGTTTGGGGTTGTCCAGCGGAAGCGAGAATTTATAATCCACATGAAAAGAAATTAGATTCTCGAACGATCAGTGGGTATTTTTTAGGTTACCCTGAGAAATCTAAAGGGTATGTGTTTTACTGTCCTAATCATAGTCCAAGAATTGTAGAAACTGGTAATGCAAGATTCATTGAGAATGGTGAAGTCAGTGGGAGTACTAGAAGAGAAATAGTAGAAATAAAGGAAACAAGGGTAAATGTTACATCGCCTAGAATAGTTCCTCCATCTACTATTACTCCAAATGTTGTTCCAGCTGTTGTAGAACAGCATGATGATAATGAACAACATATAAATGAAGAAGTACTTCCTGAAGGAAATGACTCACATAATGCTGATATGCATGAACCACAACAAGTAGCATTAAGAAGACCTCAAAGAAATCGTAGGTCAGCTATTTCTAATGATTATGTGGTTTATATGCAAGAATCAGATTATGATATTGGAATCAATAAGGATCCAGTTTCGTTTTCACATGCTGTAGAAAGTAAAGAGTCAAAGGAATGGATTAATGCCATGAAAGAAGAACTGAAATCCATGCAACAGAATGAAGTTTGGGATCTCGTTTAGTTACCACATGGCTGTAAAAGAGTCGGAAGCAAATGGGTTTTTAAAACCAAACACGACTCTAGTGGTAATATCGAACGGTATAAAGCTAGACTTGTTGCTAAGGGTTACACTCAGAAAGATGGTGTTGATTACAAGGAGACATTTTCTCCTGTTTCGAAAAAGGACTCACTAAGAATAATAATGACATTAGTAGCTCATTATGATTTGGAGTTGCATCAAATGGATGTGAAAACAGCTTTTCTGAATGGAGATCTTGATGAGGATGTTTATATGGATCAACCTGAGGGTTTTTCTGTAGAAAGTAAAGAACAATTGGTGTGTAAACTTAAGAAGTCAATATATGGGCTTAAACAAGCATCCCGACAGTGGTATATTAAGTTCAATACCATTATTACATCTTTTGGTTTTAAGGAAAATACGGTTGATCACTGTATATACCGAAAGATCAGTGGGAGCAAGTTTATTTATCTGGTCCTTTATGTTGATGACGTCTTGCTTGCTGCAAATAATTTAAGTATATTGCATGAGACTAAGGAATTTCTCTCAACGAAAGATTACATGCTCATCCAATGAATCGGAAGTGATTGGATATAGCGATTCAGATTTTGCTGGATGCATCGATACTAGAAAATCGACTTTTGGTTACCTGTTTATGTTTGCTCAAGGTACCATATCATGGAAAAGTGCGAAACAGACTATCGTTGCTTCATCCACTATCGAGGCAGAATTTGTGGCATGTTTTGAAGCCACAATTCATGCATTATGGTTGTGGAACTTTATTTCAGGACTTGCGGTTGTCGACACCATTAGCAAGCCGCTGAAAATTTATTGTGATAACTCCGCAGCAGTATTTTTCTCAAAGAACGACAAGTACTCTAAAGGTGCCAAACACATAGATCTGAAGTATCTTGTTGTGAAAGATGAGGTTCAGAAACAAAGAGTGTCAATCATGCACATCAGGACAGAACTTATGATTGCAGACCCTTTGACGAAAGGGTTACAACCAAGACAATTTAAGGAACATGTTCAAAGAATGGGTCTTGGTTGTATTAATAATAATTGATGTGTGACATTCTGAGCTCTTTTATGTGTTTCTGATATACAATTATGTGTCTCTTGTTTTAATGAAATAGTACGTACTTTATGTAATTTTAAAACAAGAAAGAGTCTTAGAAAGATATTATGTTTAATCATTATGATATAAGACATTATGTGGACCATTATGTTGTTTTATATAAATTATGAGTATGAATTGATGGATTGCTGGTATTGTAGTATATGGAAGGGAATGCATTGAATTAATAGTGCACAACCGCCATAACTCTCAGCAATTTATCATAGTATGATGTTCAACGCTTAATATTATGAATAGTCGGGTCAAGTGGGAGAATGTTAGAAATTAAATGGAAATTTCTAAATCTTAAGGTGACCCAACTAATTAAGTCATTCTATAATTAAAAGCATTAAAGCATTAAAGCATTAAAGGATTAAAGCATTAAAGCGTTGAATTGGTATATGATGGATGTACCAGATTTAAAGTTAAATATATAAAGGATTGGGTCCTCTCTCTCCCACACAAGAGTTGCATTCTTCTCCATCTAGAAGCACATAAAGAAAGTGAGGGCAAGAGGAGAGAAACCGAATTCTGAGAAGAAGAGCTGAAGTGCAGAAGAAGTAGCAGGCAAGAAGACTGAGGCCTGCATCAATACATCACCAATGGCTGGAGGTAACTCGTATCCCTAGGCATTAAGATTTAATGATTCTTTTCAGTTATTCCGCATATAGAAGAATCACTGTTGAAATTAAGAAAACTAACATGAGAAGTAGAGGTAGTTTCGTTTTGAGCCACTACGAATTCCTCTCGACCATTGATCTCTTCCCAAATTTCATGAGTCGTTGATCATCTATGGATCCCTATAAGCAGATCCACGGTTGAACAATCCTTCATCATGCGGTAAAGGAGGCTCCAAGTGTGTGGTGTTTGTCAATGGTTGAATGCATGGTACCATTATCACGTCAACACTTGCGCGCAAACCCATCGAGCTTGATTGGCACATCAATTTATTTAATATTTAAAAACACTCATACCATGGATAGAATTTACATTATTTTCCTTATGAATAATATAATCTATGTGTTCCACGGACAAAATTGACAGCCACATTAATTCTATTTATATTAATATTTAAAAACATTCATGCAATGAATAGCATTGACATTATTTTCTTTACGAATTATTTATTTAATAATATTTAAAAACACTCATACCATGTATAGAATTCATATTATTTCCCTTATGAATTATTTATTTAATAATATAATATAATATTACTTTCAAGATTGTCATATCATCTATGTGTTGTGTTTAATGAAATAGCAGGGAAGGTGTTTTATTTTTAATAATAAGATAGTTAATGTGGTATTCAAAATTTTTAGTCATTGTCTTTTGTGCTGTAATTTTTTATTTATTTCTTATACACGGTCATTTTATTAATAAAATCAAATATTAAAAAAAAAAATTATAACTAATATTATAATTATGATTTTTTAGTAATATTTTCCAATAATTATAAAATAAAATAACATTTAATTTAATAATTATAATTTTTATACATTTCCATTTTATTTCTTATACAATCTCAATTATTAAAACACTATTACTTTTACATAATCATTTTAAAAATTATATAAAGTAATAAATTTAATTGTAATCTTTTACATTTATCAAAAACTTTATTCTATTGAACTTTGATATAAATAATTCTTTTAAATATTGAAATAATAAACTCTTGTTTTTTTGTATTATATTGAAATAATTAAGTTTTGGTCTATTAAATAACTCAAGTAAGCTAACATTGTTAGTCAAATATCTTCGACTCTGTATGATCATCCTAATTGAAGGAACCCAGAATGCAAAGAATTGAAGGAAGGACTCGTAATAAACCCAGAATGCAAAGAATTGAAGGAAGGACTCGTAATAAAAGAAAACACTAATTTTAATTTTAATTTTATTATTTTAACTTGGTGAAGCTCTTCTTCCTATTTCTTATTTATATTATTTTACTAAAAGGAGCTGAGAAATGAGTTAACAAGCAAAAAAAATCTACAAATCACTAAAGAAAACACGCCTACATACTTGGTACTAGACTATACAGTAAACCATTAGACTACTGGCAAAATTTATATAGTGCAAACTCATACAGTAATTGAAAGTCTATAAACTAACTCATGGACGCTAACAATGCTGGTCAAATACCTTGGGATCTACACAATTGTCCTACCTAAAGGAACCCATAATGCAAAGAATTCAAGCAACGACTCCTAAATAGTTTAAACACAACTATGCATATAATATTAAGAAGAAATCACAAACATTCTCTGTAAAAATAAAAAATAGCAAGTACTAAACTATACAGTAAACCATTAAACTGGTGGTAAAATTTATACAATGGAAACTTAAACTATACAGTAAACCATTAAACTGGTGGTAAAATTTATACAATGGAAACTTATACAATAATTGAAAGCCTATAAAATAACTCATGTAAGTTAACAGTGTCGATCGAATACCTTCAACTCTACACAAACACCCAAATTGAAAGAACCTAGAATGAAAAGAACTGAAGCAATGACGAATACCTTCAACTCTACACAAACACCCAAATTGAAGGAACCTAGAATGAAAAGAACTGAAGCAATGACTCCTTAACTGTTTAAACACAACTATGCATATATTCTTAAGAAGAAATCACAAACATTCTCTGTAAAAATCGGAAACAGAAGAGCACTTATACACAAATACAAGAGCAGAATAATATTTTCAATTTGCATACCCAAAAAAGTGTTGTTGCATGACAAAAAAAATAAGACCCATAACCAGTTTCTTCACAAAAGAACCGCTTTTAATTATAGAACATTAAAAATGAATCCATGGTGCATGCAACCCTGCTTCCGTTAACAACCAAGTGAAAATTAAGAACCCTAGAGTTTACACAAGTATTAGACCTCTAGTGCTGAAGCCAGCTAGGAGGTGCCCTCGCCTGTGGAAACCCTCTACCTTTAGCTTAGCACTCTGGAAACCCTGGCGTGGAAAGGTAAAGGTTAACCATGGAAAATTGAGAGAATAATGAAGTAAACTGCATTGACGAAGTCGCATGATTGGAAATACCCCGACAAAATCTCAGCCGAAGGAAGACTACGTGAAACCTCCATGGACGAAGTCACATGATAGAAAATACCCCCATAAAACGTGATTAGAAGGAAGAGTATGTCTAACACTAACTAGGTTGTAAAGACAGGCAGAGCGCTTGATAGAGGAGTCGAATAAGCGACAGAAGGGCGTAGGTCGTGGAGGCGGTTTCCTTTTGAGCCAACATGAACTCTTCTCCATCGTTGATCTCTTCCCAGTTTTCGTGATTCGTTGATCATCTATGGATCCCAACAAGCAGATCAACCATCGAACAATCATTCATCATGCAGTCAAGGAGGCTCCAAGTGTTAGCTATTATTTTATGGTTGAATGCATTGTACCATTATCACATCAACACTTGTGCACAAACCCATCTAGCTTTACCGTACGGATAGAATTCACAAGCACATTAATTCTATTTATATTAATATCTAAAAACACTCCTAGCATGAGTAGAATTCACATTATTGTTGTTATGAAATATTATTTTTTTATTTATATTAATATTTAAAAACACTCGTACCATGGATGCAATTGACATCATTTTCGTTATGAATTATTTATTTTTATATTTATATTAATATTTAAAAACACTCGTAACACAGATCCAATTCAAACTATTTTCCTTATGAATTATTTAAAATAAAATATTAAAATAAAAATAAAAAGAATTATAAGTAATATTAAGAATTATGATTTTGGAGTCATATTTTTCATTAATTATAAAATAAAAAATAACGTTTGATTTAATATTAAAAATTAAGATTTTTGAGTAATCTTAAACATTGCCATTTTATTTATTAATCAAATATTAAAAAAATTATAATTAATATTATACTTAAGATTTTTGAGTAATATTTTTCATTAATTATAAAATAAGAAATAATGTTTAATTTAATAATTATAACTCTTATTCATTGCCATTTTCTTCCTTATACAATCTCAATTATTAAAAGACTATTACTTTTACATAATTATTTTAAATTAAAATAAAAAATTTAATTGTAAACATTTACATTTATCATAACTTTATACTACTGAACTTTGACATAAATAATTTTCTTAAATATTGAAATAATGAACTTTTCTATTAATAAGTAGTTATCATTAAAAAAAATACCCTTTGTTAAAAGGTAAAGTTACAAAGTTTTTATGTTTATCTCAAGCTTATGATAACTTCAATATAGTTACAAAGTTTTTATGTTTATATGAAAGTTATGATAACTTCATAAATTGCAAAGTTTCGCTTTTAGAAATATAAATTTATTGTTAATCTCCATTTTAATATTATATTGAAAAGGTTTTGTATCATGCGGTCATCTAAATTATGTTTTCACTACAGGGATGTATACTTCTTAATATTGAAATATTAAACTTTTGTATTATTAGATTATTAATATTGAAATAATGAACTTTTCTATTAATAAGTAGTTATTATTAAAAAAATAGGTTACCTTAAAAGTTGTAGTTACATATATTTTCACTATAGAGATGTGTCTTTAATATTGAAATATTGAACTTTTGTATTATTAATATTGAAATATTGAAATTTTGTATTATATTGATTATTAATATTTAAATAATGGATTTTTTTTGTATTTTATTCAAATAATATTTTTCTATTAATAATTAGTTATCATTAAAAAAATAGGCCACCTTAAAAGGTATAGTTACAAACTTTTTATGTTTATGTCAAGCTTATGATAACTTCAATATAGTTACAAAGTTTTTATGTTTATGTCAAACTTATGATAACTTCATAAATTGCAAACTTTGGCTTTCACAAATATGAATTTATCGTTAATCTCCGTTTTAATATTATATTGAAAAGGTTTTGTATCATGTGCTCATCTAAATCATTTTTTGACTATGGGGGATGTGTCCTTGTTAATATTGAAATATTGAACTTTTGTATGAAATTTTGTATTATTAGATTATTAATATTCAAATAATGAACTTTTGTATTATATTCATTATTAATATTGAAATAATGAACTTTTGTTTTTTGTATTATATTGAAATAATGAACTTTTGTATTAATAAGTAGTTATCTTTAAAAAAATAGGCCACCTTAAAAGGTATAGTTACAAAGTTTTTATGTTTATGTCAAACTTATGATAACTTCATAAATTGGAAACTTTGGCTTTCACAAATATAAATTTATCATTAATCTATGTTTTAACATATTGAAAAGGTTTTATATCATGTGCTCATCTAAATCATTTTTTGACTATGGGGATGTGTCCTTGTTAATATTGAAATATTGAACTTTTGTATTATTAGATTATTAATATTGAAATAATGAACTTTTGTTTTTTTGTATTATATTGAAATAATGAACTTTTGTATTATTTTTTTATATTTTTTATATATATCATAATAATTGAATTAACAATGAGGGTAATTATCATATATTTAACTTTCCCATATTTGAGGAAATATTTCAAAAAATAGTTATTATCATATATTTAACTTTCCCATATTTGAGGAAATATTTCAAAAAATAGTTCTTGCGCAATGGTTATAAATTTCAATAATTTTGGATTTTTAAGTTGCACTATTTTGTTTAGTCTAATATTGAAGTATATAGAAAGCAAGTAAAGATGAAAATGGATTGTTTTCCTAATCCATTTTTAGATTAAAATAATCAATGAATGTTGTTGCTATTATCATTTAGCATTTTTCTTCTTTTCTTTGCAGTACACAAGGAAGCTTTTCCTTTGTTCCCAGCAAAGGTTGTTTCTTTTGGTATGAATACTACTATTTGAAAATTTCTCCCCTTTGTTAGTTAGATTCTCTTTTATTGGCTTCCTTTGTTGGTGTTGATGAAAATTAAGTTGGTTTGTAGACAATGGTGTCTTGTTTTGGAAAACCAGCTTTTTATTGCGTCTTGTGATCGATGTTGTAAGAAAGAGTTAGGATTTATTTCTTTCTGCACTCGTTTTCCCAAAGATTGCTTCTCACCATCATACCTTAACAATGGTGGTCGCTTGTCAAATGTGGTGTTTCTTTTTCTTCATTCTGCATATAGAATTGAATGTACAATTGGATTAATGATTCTCCTTAGCACGCATGGAAGTTATCTGCGTACAGAAAACTATTTCATTGTCAACCCTTTTACGAAGAAATTAAGAAATGTTGGACTTCTTAGTGTTGGGGAGTGAGGATTCTTCTCTTTATTTAAAAGATGCAGCCTAGGAAATTATGAATGGGCACTTTTTAAATATGTCTGTGAAAGCATGCACTCAAATTTTCTCATTTGCGGTAGTGTTGAAAATGTTTGGAAGAGGACAGAGCTTCCATATGGTGGTGTAACTCCAAAAAAGGAGGCTATCTTCTTTGAAGAAAATTTCTATTGGGTATATCTAGATAGAGATTATCAAGATTACCCTACTTATGGTTACATTATCTGCTGGTCGTAATTGAACATAAATAATTGGGGTTATTCATTTGTTCCTATTATTGACATACGATTTATCCCATTAGGCTTATACATGAATTAACTTGTTTGTGTTGTTAACAATGGTGCCACATCTATTTGGTCACTTGAAAAGATAAAAAATTTTGAATTTGGTCGACTGTCGAAAGAGAAAAGTTTGGAATATTTTGAAGATGATTGGGGAAACTGATGGCCATTGGTTGAATCTATCTCTTTGGATATAAATACTAAATGTGAAAGTTAATTACCTTTGTGCATAGTTGGAGAAAAATTCCTTATGCTCGGTTGGTCTGGAGTGCAGTTAAAGTTGTATGATTTATTGAGTGGAATATGAAAAACAACAATTCTTGATGGATTGTTCATTCTTGAAGATTCATGCTTCTATCTACAAATAGTTGAAGAGTTTGATGATGTCATTGAAAATGGAAATCTTTTTTCACTGATTCCTAATGTATATTGTATTGTTGACATACCTCCACTACCCATGGATGTATTTAATTAGCGTTTGAGGCATTAACATGTTCTCTTTTGTATATTACTGAACACCATATGTATGTTTAATGTTTTTAGACATTTTTTTTTAAATAATTGTATTTCACATTTTGAAGTTATATTAAGGAGATAGCCTCATGGTTATATCTACAGATGGTGGACGATTTTGATGATGTCATTGAAAATGGAAATGTATTTTCGGCTATTCATAATGGAGATTGCATTCTTCACCTAGGTGTAGTATGTGTGGATGTGTTGATTTAGCGCTTTAGGCTTGAACATGTTTGTTTTTGATAATGCAAAAGACCTTGTGTATGTTTTGAAATATTTTTTTTTAAATCATTGTAATTCAAAATTTTAAGTTATATTAAAGCCATACGCATGGTAAATTTCGAACGTGATTCGTATTTTTTGTTTTTAATTTCTTCAACTTGTTTTTCTATCGATTATGCGTAAGGGAACATTTTTTGTATGGATTCAAAGGTTGTCGTGGGAAACATAATTTCTCAGATATTTCTTCTCTACAATTTTCTTAGTTTTTAGTTATTTCAATATTGAAGAGTATTACTTCAAGTTTTTAGTTTAATATTAGCATGAAACGGAATTGCAAAATGATTTTTCAACTAAATTTAACTTTATCATAAAGATATTGAGTGATAAAGAAACAAGAGTGGTGTGAAAATACCTCCCTTTGTTGCTACACGGCGATGATTAAGTGAATACCAATGACAATGGTATCAGCAGAATAAGGAAGTCACTAAAGCACGAAGAAGAGATGTGTATCAACGAAAGAAAATATATTTAGTGAATGATGAAGGCGGAGGACCTGTAAATCATAAGTATGAAAAGAGCGATGGTTTTCTATAGTGAAAATTTTGTTTTGTTTATCATTTCATTGGATGTTGATCATTTGAAATATACTTATATTTTTTTAAGGTTTACGATATATATATATATATATATATATATATATATATATATATATATATAATTTTCGGAATACTCTGTTTCGAAAGAGAGTCTTCATATGAACAAAAATGGTATTTCCTATGAAAATAATGAAAGAAATGTAGTTTTTGGAGTTCATGAAAGCTGTATGAATGAGGAATTCCTGAAATGGTTGAAAATTTGGGAGACTATGTTGGTGAAGAGGGTCAGACATTTCTTCGTAGAAATTATATTGTTAATAAACCTACCCCTCATGAATCTGTATGTAATGTGTATGTTGGAACAATGTAGGGAGTTCAATTTTTTTTTTCATTTTATTTTCTTCTGTATCTGAAATTTTTATTATTCTTTTTTTGCCTGTATTGTTTTTCTAGAAATGTGTCAAAATCATTAGTAACTGACAAATATATTCGAAAGCAGTCAAACCTTTATTTCTTCCTGAATGTGAGGGTGGATGACCAACTTGTCAAAATTCAAGAAATGATGAAATGTACAATAACAATAATCATCATTTGTACATAGTAGAAGATTTTGTTTGCATTTTTGTTTGGTTTTCTTTTGATTCCCTTGAAATTTTGGTCTTCTTCCATATATCTTCTAAGATGTTCTATGTTTTTCGAATATTGTATTTACATAGGGACGCTTGATAGAGATGAGAACCTTGGGGGCTGTATAAATGGTGCAACATGTGTTATAATGAAAGATAGGGAATTTGATTCCAAAGAAGAAGATTTTGCAAATGATGTTTTTGGTGATAGTAATATTCTTGCTAGAATGGTTGATGATTTGGGAAATGTTGGAACCAATATTTGTTGACGTAGCTCTACAGAGAATATTGTTGAAGCTGAAAAATGTGAGAATAGTTTTCCTCTTGGCAGAGCACATGTGTTTAATGGATATTTATTTTCGAAGGTTTAGTGGTTGTCAGTGTTAAATTTATATCGTTTATGAATGTCTTTGTTGATGTTTTTTCATAGTATTCTGTTGAGATGAATAGTGGTCAACCAGAAGGAGAATTCTAGCCCAAATCTTAGTGCATTTTGTAGAGAAATATTCTCATGCTCCAAAACTGAGCAATCGAGTAGGTTAATGTGCAATGGAAGAAATTTGAGCCTCATGAAGCTACATGGGAGATGTCGGATCAAATGCAGACTATGTATCCTTCTCTATTCGCTAGTTGAGAGAATATTTCTGGCATATGTTTTGGTGTGATGTTTGGTATATGTATATATGTATGTGGATGTAAATACCACCATGAGCTGTGTTATAAAGTTCCAATAAGTGGTATGGGTGTCATATCGTTATGCTTTTCATGTGGTTATGCTTCTTATATTGGTTTGTTTCTGAGCAGGATGATCATTGTAAATATTGCAACGAGCTAAGTTATAAAGCTCCTCGAGCAATATGTTTTTCCTTTCAATACTCCTGTTGGTTGTAGGTGTCATTGAACACCAAGGATGGTGTTCCCCAAAGGGAGATGGTTTTGTAACATCCCTGGTCAAAAATCCATGTAATAAAGTTAATAAATGCAAAATAATGACCAATGACATGGGACACATATTCCAAGGTGAATGTTAGCATAAAACATAAGTGATGGGGACCACTTGTGATTAATTAATGGTTATGTAAATTGGAAAAGGAAATGGAAAATGCTTTGGAAAGGCATGAGGCATTTATTGACATTTTATTTATGAAAATAATGGAAATTAGGACAAAAGGAAGGTGAAAGGTAATAGGTTGCATGTGAGAAGGAAAATGAAGGAAAATAATGGAAAGCTGAAGAAAATAGAGGCTTCATTAATAAAAAAAAGTTTATGAGGATTAGTTTGTAGTTTTTTGTTAGTTTTAGCTTCGAGCTCTCTCTTTCTACTCTCTCTCTCTCTCTCATACACATAGACACTTAGAGTTTTCTTGGAGCACTCTTGGAGGAGTATGGCATACTTGGGATTTCAAGCAAGAAGGCAAAAGAAGAGAAACAAAGTGTAAGATGACATCAATATCATCAACTACAATGATTTTTGCTCACAGGTATCAAGTTGCATGTATGATTTCCTTGCTAGTTTTGGCATGAATGTAGTTTTGTGGTCATGATCTATCATTGGCATGGATTGACAATGGTTTTTCTTAGCCTTTCCATTCTCTGGATAGTCATGGTGTTGTGGGTTTTACCTCTTGTTTCCTGGTTGGTTCTCATGTTCCTTATGGTTGCGGGTTGAGTTACTAGTTCCTAGAGCCTTGGTTGGATAAATGCTTTGAGAGCCCTGTAGCAGCTTGGGTTGAGTTACTAGTCCTATAATCCTTGGTTGGAAAAATCCTATGGAACCCTTGGTAAGTTGAGTTACTAGTCATGGAAGCCCCAATTGGACAAATGCTCTCGAGCCTAGCAGCAGTTGTTGGTTGAGTTACTAGTCCTATAGTCCTTATTTGGAACCAACAATCTTGATCCCTAGAAAACTTGGGTAGAGACAAATCTTGTGATGGTTAGTGATGTGTGACCGTGATGGTTGGCCTCTGGAAGCTCTAGTTTGGTTTTGTTTGATGTGTTTCTTGAGATCACACATTCATGCTCGAAATGTGGGGGTAACTAGTTGAAAGAGAGATTTTGTTCAGAACAATATATGGTCGGGTGGTGCGTGGAACTCCCTAACTTGGTTTGATTTGCATATGTTAATAAGAGCTCCTTTTCCTTGGTATTTTCATCAGTAAATGTGTTTGATATAATGTGGCTTTAATGGTTATTTGTTTTTTATAAGCATGTTTATGACAATTATGATGTATGGCTCTCATCATCTTTTGGTAAGTATATTAAATTCTAATGAATTAGCGACCTGAGAGATAACAATGTAGTTATTTTAAGGAGATATCAGTCCTCTTTGATGATTCTTAGATAAGTATGAGACCCTTATGCTTAGATCTATTGTTGTGACCTATAAATTACATGTTTTTGGTATGTTTTATGACATGTTTATCATGGATAGTAGCGGTCAAGTCAAGTACTTGTTCAAGTGTTCGCATTAGTACCCTGTTTTTTATTTTATTTATCTGTTCTAGAAGTTTCATGAAGTTCTGGGCAGTGCCCTGACTCCTAGCCTTGAAAAATTGGCACAAAATCTGGGGTCGCTGGCATAGATCTGCCTCAAAAAGGCCACAATCACATGGATTCCCTATTGTGGGAGTGAATGTAGGGTCCCAAACACATCAATGCCTTATCATCGGAGTGAATGAGGCTCTAAGGCAGTAAAAAAACAAGTTTCCTCAGGGGTTGGCTACCTGGAATGGTTGGTTGGCTACTGATGATTCTGTAGCATGTGTGGAAGGTCAGATTGGTATTTTCACGTTGGTTCTACTTATTTAACTATACATATGGAGTTGAATTATATCTTAGTAAGTCTTCATCACATTTTTACATGAGTGGACATGTTAGCTTGGGTAAATGTGTGAGGAGGGTGTTCATTAGGGGAATTTTGACGTCTAAAATGTGCCTCCTAATGAAATTATAAAATAATAGTGGAAATAATAAAATAATATTATATTACATCATCAAGTTGTAGAAGGAAAGAAAGAGAAACTATTTTTCCAACTCATATTTTCAACTTATCTCCCTATGGGTTTACTCAAATTTCAAGCGAAAACACTTGTTGGATGCAGAATTTGATTTCTCATCCAAGGAGTACCCATGTGCATATTTTCGATGGACCCTACTACAGGAAAGATGAGAAATACATGAAAATGTGATTGCAATCATATTTTTCCACTTATTTCTCATTTTTTGTGTAGTGGGGTCCATCGAAGGTATGCAACATGGGTGCTCCATGGATGAGGAATTAAATTTTTCGTCCAACGATAACTCCCTTGAGTAAAACCTTAGGAGGTAAGTTGAAAATAGGAGTTGAAAAAGTAGTCTTATTATTTTATTATTTTTTACTTTTTTTACTTTTTTACTCCAAAGATGGTGAATCATTCCCCATGGTTGACATCATCATCTTGAATCCTATTGGTTCTTATAAAGTTTATTTTCGTTGTACATTTTTCTTAGGAGGCCCATTTTAGACCTCAAAATTCCCCCAATGACAGATATGTTACATTTTGACATACATCTTGCCTAATTTATGTTCAATTTGTGGGTAACATTCCCATGTTGCATACTTTCGATGGACCCCACTAATATCTATATATATATATATATATATATATATATATATATATATATATATATATACATATATATATACTCTTTTTTTTAATTCATGGGTGTAGAGGAGGAATTCCCTACACTAATAACTTCAAAACCAGAGTTATCAGAGAGATATTTGATAAAGGAGTTTCTTGAAGCTGGATGGTGATATAATCTGAGGTGATGTCCATTCACGATTAAAGGAGTATGTGCCTCATAAATTGTGATAGACTAACCGTCCCATTATCGAACACCGTATCAACTTCATATGGTCCCATCTACCTAGAGAAAAGTTTTCCCTTAAAATACTTGAATAGAGAATCATAGCGCAATGCCCAATATCCTATTTGAAACACCTTTTTCTTAATGAATTTATCATGCCATTTAGTTCATTGTTTCTATATTGCAGCAGTATTCTGGACATCTACCAAACAAATTTTGAATGGTTGACATCATCATCTTGAATCCTATTGGTTCTTATAAAGTTTATTTTCGTTGTACATTTTTCTTAGGAGGCCCATTTTAGACCTCAAAATTCCCCCAATGACAGATATGTTACATTTTGACATACATCTTGCCTAATTTATGTTCAATTTGTGGGTAACATTCCCATGTTGCACCCATGTTGCATACTTTCGATGGACCCCACTAATATATATATATATACATATACATATACATATACATATACATATACATATACATATATATATACATATATATATACATATATATATACTCTTTTTTTTTTTAATTCATGGGTGTAGAGGAGGAATTCCCTACACTAATAACTTCAAAACCAGAGTTATCAGAGAGATATTTGATAAAGGAGTTTCTTGAAGCTGGATGGTGATATAATCTGAGGCGATGTCCATTCACGATTAAAGGAGTATGTGCCTCATAAATTGTGATAGACTAACCATCCCATTATCCAACACCGTATCAACTTCATATGGTCCCATCTACCTAGAGAAACGTTTTCCCTTAAAATACTTGAATAGAGAATCATAGCGCAATGCCCAATATCCTATTTGAAACACCTTTTTCTTAATGAATTTATCATGCCATTTAGTTCATTGTTTCTATATTGCAGCAGTATTCTGGACATCTACCCAACAAATTTCATCCAACTCATTAAGTTTTTCTAGCCAATGTTTATGGGCTTCTGAGATATCTAAACCTACTTCAAGGGTTGTCCTGAGCATCTTAATTTTGAATTCCACTGGAAACAAAGGGATTTCCCATAGACAACCTCATATGGTGAAAACCCTATTGTGTTCTGCCGTGTTGGTCTATACGTCCACAGTTCCTTAGGAATTTTTTAAGCCCAATTCGGATGACGGTTTTCTACATTCTTTGTAAGAATATTCTCTAGTACCTTGTTTGTGCTCTCAACTTGACCATTCGCCTGAGGGTGATATGGAGATGTTACCCTATGCTTGATTCCACATTTCTTCATGAGTTTTGCTATCAGATGTGATGTAAATTGTTCCCCTCCATATGAAACTATCTCTCTAGGAGCTCCGTATCATGTAAGAATTTCTTCAAATAAAAAGACTGAGACAACCCATTCCATTACTCTTGCAACAACCTTGGCCTCCACCCACTTTGTTACGTAATCTGTTCAAACTAGAATGTGAACCTTCTATTGTGAAGGTGGATTAAATGACCCAACGAAATCAATAACCCACTTTTCAAAGGGCTTAAGAGCTAATTAAGGTTGTAATGGCATTTCATCTGCGTGACTAGGCTGACCCATCCACTGGCAACTATTTCACCCTCTAAGATATTTCCTTGCATCACAAAAAATAGAAGGCCAATTATATCCCATCTGTAAAACCTTATGACCTGTTCACTTATCTGCAAAATTTCCCCCACAGAGGCCATCATGAGTAGCTCTCAGAACATCATAGATGCCATATCAACTTATGAGGCACCAGATTTGCTGATAAGATCATGTATAGAAGAGATATCCCTCTATCCATGAATAACGAGCAGTGTGATGGATAATCCTTCATTTTTATCTGTAAGACAAGTGTTGAGGCATTTTTCCCATAGAAATAAAGTTAGAAATATTTGCATATCACAGAATGTGAGTAGAAATTGAAAAAATAAGTTCATTTGGGAAACTATCCTCTACAAGTGTACCTTCATCACTAGTATCCATCCTAGACAGGAAATCTATTACTATGTTATCTTTCCCTGGTTTGTCTACAATGGTAATATCAAAATCTTAAATTAACAACAACCATCTTGTAACACGACTAGGGGTTATTGGTTTTTCATTGGATACCTGATAGTTGTATGATCATTGTGCACAAAAGTAGGATATCCTGTGATGTAATGCGAGAATTTATTAACAACATAAATAACAGCTAAGAAATCCTTTTTAGTTACTGTGTAATTTAATTCAACAAGGGTCAAATTCCTGTTAACATAGTAAATTTCATATGGCTTCTTGTCCTCCTCCTCCCCAAAACCGCCCCTACTGTCGTTTGAGAAGCATAAGTAGAGATGTGGAATGGGAGCTTCCAATCAGGACTGTATAATATTGGAGCCTTACAGACTAGTTCTTTGATTTCTATGAAAGTTGCTTCACACTCATTTGTCCACACAAATTCTACATCTTTAGGCAACAATAGAAAAAGTAGCAATGCTATTTTAGAAAAAAAAATATAAAATGCTTATAATAGCTAGCATAACCAATAAATATGTGTATCTAGGTTGGTGTCTTAGGCATAGGAAATTTTAAAATTACCTCCACCTTTGTAGGATCAACCCGAATTCCTGCAACTGAAATCAAGTGTCCCAACACTATCCCTTACTCATCATCATATGGAATTTGACTGTACTTAGAGAAACATGTGTCTGATTGCATCTTTCAAGTACTTTTTCTAACTTTTTAAAATCTTCTGCAAAGGAATCCCCATATGGGGAAAAGTCATCCATGTAAATCTCGACACTCTCATTGACTAGATCAGAGAAAATTCCTAATATTTCCCTTTGAAAGGTAGTAGGTGCGTTATAGAGGCCAAATGTAAAGACTTGGTAGGAAAAGCTTCCCCAAGGGCATATGAAGGTAGTTTTGCCCTAATCCTCAGGAGCTATTTGTATCTGGTTGTATCCACTAAATCCATCAAGAAAGGAGAAAAACACCTTCTCAGCTAATGTATAAAGGACTTGGTCAATAAAGGGTAAGGAAAAATGGTCTTTTTGAGGTGCTTTGTTTAGTTCCTTGTAATCAACGCAGACCCGTCACTTGCCATTCTTCTTAGGAACAATGACCAGTTTGGAAACCCATTGATTGTTCGATATCGGCTAAATAAAGCCCACGTCTAATAACTTCTATAGTTCATCTTTGACATTGTTTTTTAAGGCAATATTCATTCTTCTTTGTGGCTACCTAATAGGTCTACATTCCTGTTTAATGTGTATATGATGAGCACATAAACTAGCAAGGATGACTTTCATATTGGTATACACCCAAGAAAAATATTCTTTATGCTCCTAAAGGAATTTTAGCAGTTGTTCAGATTGGGAGTGTGAAAGGTCAGGATTAATATTCAATGTTTTTCCTGGTTCAATTTCTGTAGAAACGCTATTATGAGGCACAATTTTAGGAATGTTTTCTATTTATCTTTTTGGTTCAATATCTTCTTGAATATTGTATCTCATGACAGTTTCTAATAGTTGATAGGTTGAATGAGAAACAAAGTTGGGATTTCTGAGAAAGGTGCTAATGGAATCATCCTCCATTTCATCTTTAAAACATAGAGCCTCGTTGATGGTAAGGATGGGTCTAATTTCTTCATCTTTATATTTGGGCTCTTTGGCAGGTAGACACTTCTAAATCGGGGTAAATCTAGGTTTATCGGATGAACTTCATTCTGCAGGGGGGTAGAGGAAAAGGTTCTTTGTAACTTTCCCATTGGATATTACCATGTTTCTATATTAACAACCAATGTAAGCATCTACGATTGTGAGCCAAGGTCTTTTTGAAATTAAAGGGTGCCAACCGACTGGGGATTAGTTATGTAAAACTAGAAGGTCAATGCCATGAGTCTATCGAAATAGTGATGTCTTCCAGCTTCCCTACCACTCTAATAGTAAATCGATATACCAATTATAGGATGGTGGAAGTTCGTTTATGGTTTGGTAGACCCAATGTAATTAATGTAGAATAAGTTCTAACATTAATCATTGCCCCCAAATCTACCAGTACATTTGCGATATCCACCCCATTAATTTTCACTGTCAGAATTGGGTTCCCAGGATCCCCATATTTGACAGGTATAAATTTCCCCATCATTATATCTGATAATTTGCCCATGACATGAATGGTAAGTGGGTCCTTTAGTTTTATACCAAGTTTCTTAGAACAATATTCTTTAATTGTCTTAGCATAAATTGGTACATCCTTCATTTCCTGAAGTAACGTAATTTTAACAAATAAATTCTGCAATTCTCCCAAAAATTGGAATTTAGGATGATGACTTTATTTTCTCAGAGATAGTCTTTTAAGATGGGATGGACCAGTATGATGCCCTCTAGAAGCAATAATATGTGAAGGGGTTTGTCTTTTTATAGAAATCTATGCTGGCTCTTCCCCTGTGGTTCTTTGTTTTGGTTACGAGACATCATTGTCAGTATGCTCAACAATTATAGGTGTAGTTCGAGTATTGACCACTCGATTAGATCGAAGATTTAATTCATTACATTCCATAGTGGAAATACTATATGTAGGGAGGTTGAGTGTCTCAGCCTGTTGAGCCCCTCTATTATTTGTGTTTGGATTGGGTTGGACAAGAAATTGATGACGAAGAGGAGGATTATTCGTGGGTGTATTAGCGGGAAAATTTAGATGTTGTTGCAGCATAGGTTGGGAGAATTGTCCTGAAGGAGGAGGAGGAGGTCCATGCCAGTTCTGTGACCATGAAGAATTTAGACCAGATTGATGATACCAGGGTTGCCAAGGCACTAGATACTAGTAAGACTATGACCAAGAGGGCGAAAAACGTATAGAATGCTAACCAAAATTCATAATTTTAAAATACTTAGATGGGTCTTGAGGAATACCTTGATTCATACTCGACGGCCTTGGTTACCATGGTTTCCTTGATCCCATAAAATAGAGTTCTTCTTCTTCTTCATTTGTGCCTTGAAATACTGCCTTCAATCTAGTAAGAGACGAGAAAGTGCTCATGCAATGACTCTATTTACATATAGTGCAAGCCTCCACATAATTTAATGGACATCCCTTCAAAAAATGCTTCTTCCTACATTGAGGGAAGAAAATAAACATGGCCTTCTATGCTTCTATATACTTTTGCTTTGCCTACAACACGTCTAGCTAGGATGATAATTTGCTAAGGAAATATTTTTTCAGGTTGTCCAACAAATTCCCAATTTCAACCTTTGTAACTCCACCGATGGATGTTTTGAGAGTTCGAATTCCCTGCCTTTGTCTCATAGCCCCACGTGAGCACTTGATGCATAATTCATAGATGGTATCAAATTCATCCTTTGATATATCTCCTTTCCCTACTAATTTCAATAGCTCCATAGGTTCCTCCCTTAGTGCCTTGAGTAAAATGGTCTTCAAGATATTCTTATCCAAGTCACTGTGGCTAGATCTTTGCAAACTATATTGAAAACATTCCACAAAATATTCCATATTCTCATCTCTTTCTGCAAAATCTTAAAAATTTCTTCCTTTAGATCTCAAGATTTGCAGTAGTCCTGATATTTCTCAAGGAAAATCCTCCTCGAGGAATGTAGTAATGGATTTTCCTCCCAAACCCATAAACCATCTCAATGTTGAGCCCTTCAGTGTATCGGGAAATATCTTCAATTTCTGAGCATCATAAATGTAATCATACCCCCAACAAAGAACGTCAAACTCAAAGAGGAATGTGTTTGGATCCTTGGAGGTAAGACTATTGAACTTGGGTATTGTTTTCAATGGAATAAGCTTCATAGGTGCATCACCTCTAATATCTCCAATTGGGAATTCAATAGAAGAAGTTGCAGGAGCTATGAATATCTACCAATACTCACTTAGAATTCCAAAAGTTCTGGCTCTAGATGTTCGATATCAGGTGATGGAAGTTGTTTAACAACACTTCCTTGATCCAATGGTGCCAAGAATTCCTTCAAATCTTCTTCCTCTGAGCTTGCAATATGCAATTCCTCAGATCCTTTACTTGCTACTTCTTCTTCCCCAAATTGCACTTCTTCTCTTGGAGGATGTTCTGGTTGTGAAACTGATTTCCGTCCAGATCTCATATGAGACCTTAACCTGGCAGAAGCCTGTGACAATTCTCTAGACTTAACCCTTGAGATGATCTCCAGGATGCAAGTTTTTATGCCTAAATCAATCCCATTTATTTTTGGGGCTCCCCCTCTATCCCTTTTATTGGTGTCTCTATTCATACAATCATGAAATAAAAGGTAATCATTCAAACAAATTAAAATCTCAATAGCTAGAGAAGGATAAAAACTTCATTCTCGAGGACGAGAGAGTGGACCCTAAAGAAAACAAAATAAGGAAAATAAGAAAATAACAGAAATCAAGCTTAGGACTTGAAACAGTGTGAAAAATAAAACTTCCCTTCCCAGGATGAGAGAACAATACTCATGAAAACAAAACAAAACAATCTGAAGCTCCCGGCCTAGAGAAAGATGATAAAAACTTCCTTCCATAGGATGAGAGAATAATCCTACAAAAACAAGAAAAGAATTGAACCAAACAACCAAAAGATCTAATACTCAGCACCTGCAACAAGGTGTAATATTCCTTCCCTAGGACGAGATATCATTCCTATGGTCAATGCTAGTTGTACTTTCATGCCTTTGATAGCCTCCCCAACAATGACGCAAAAATGTTGGTGTCCAAGTATGAATCATGCAATTCAGCCAAACCACATTTAATTGTCAACCCATGGTTCTTACCATTTGCTTCAAGGTTATCGTGCATTGTATGTGAAGGACGCAATTTCCCTACCAAGAAGTGAATATTAACTATAAATTCAATAATGTGTAACCATAAGTAATATTGTAATAGCAAGTAAGAGTAACAACAAGTAATAACTGTAACAACAAATACGAGTAAACACAATAAGGACTCACAACAATGCACTGATAAACATTCACAACAATAATAAACTTATAGAAATAAACATAACACACATCTAATCCAGCAACACCTAGTTAGGAGAGTGGGCCCAACTCCCTGATCAGGGCTGTGGTGAGATCAAAGAATCACGATATGCTTAAAAGATCAATTTATCATTAATAAAAGATATATTACAACTGTGTTGTTCCACACTCAAAGTTAGAGTATTCTCTTGTAAACTTAACGTCTCTTAATAGTGTTGGCTTTCACAGCCCACAACTCTACTTTATACAATTTCTCAATGATACAACTCCTAGAATTATGACATTGTCTACCCTTAATTACATGGTGGTTTTCAGAATGAAACAGAATGTTAAAAGGTAGCAGCGTGTCAATCGAAGGGTTTATTCACTGTTGCATCCAACATTGAGAAATAGCGTTGCTAGTTTGATAGCATCGTTTATTGAATCATGGTCCCGATCATTCTCCTTTTAAATATGCAGAAATAACTGAATTAGCAAGTCACCTTCATAATAATCCCCTACAACTATGCTTCATTTACCAATAATCCATAAAGACATGACGAGAGGTATACCCGTGAAACTTAAGATATCGATTAACCACTATTGGTGTGAAATGGATAAAAGAACTAGGTAAAAAGGGTGAGTAAAGGTATCAAAATCTAGACACCAAATTTTACTACAAGGGTGTAAAGGAATTATCCCCATTATATTTTGGCAACAATTTTGCTAATGCTATCAATCTTTGTAGACAATAAGTGAATCTCCTTTTCCCTGGCCTCCATTAATTCTGCTACTACATCTTCAAAAATGACCAAGGATATGAGTTCTCCTATACAATCCTAGAGGTATAGCTTAAGTAGGTATCTGTATCATATACATATAAATCAGTGTTGCATTTGGAAAGTGCCAAGAATTTTCTATTGTGAATGACCTTTTCATGCTTTTCCTATCAATACACTAACAAGGTTAAATTATCCTATATAATAAGATAAGTTATTCCCGATTGGAAAGTCATAATTATACTTCACATTGATTTCCATCTTTGCTACAAGGTTGAAAAGAGTTTTTCTCCATTCTGTTCTAGAAACAATTTCCCTAATGGTAATTAAGCTCTATAGAAAATAAGTGAAACTCCTTTTCCTTTTCCTCCATTAGGTCTACTACAACATCTTCAAAAGTGACCATGGATGTGAGTTTTCCTATGTAATCCTAGAGGTCTATCTCAAGTAGGTATCCATAATCACATTTAAAGAAATCAACACTGCATTCAAATAGTGTCAAGCATTGTCTATTGTGAATGACTATTTTCATGCTTTGTATATTAATGTGTTGATAAGGTTAAATGGTATTGTCTAATAACAAAATTTTCTCCCCAATGTAAAGTCCTAATTAGAGTCCACACTATTTGAAATAGAGAATCCATCCTAATTAGCCCAAAATCATTATTGCTTTTGGTCTTACGAGTTGTAGTTAAGGGCACTATTTAGGATTTTCGTAAGATAAATAAATGGAATGCAACTACTCTAATATATATATATATATATATATATATATATATATATATATATATATATATATATATATATATATATATATATATATATATAATGGTCCCTAGGCTAACAAAACTAGAGAGATAACACCATATTAAACACATCACTTCTTTTACCCTTAATAATAAGTTACTAAGGAAATAAAAGTAGAAACATGAATAACTAGATGCATATAAGAATATGCTAAAAACAAACAACTCATTACAGTGACTTTCTTATAGATATAGATGAATTATTTGTGGGACAAACAAAATAAGATACATTGATTATATGTGAAATAAATATAAGTTCTAAAAAAAAATCTTATACAATCACAAAACTCACTGAGATAGTAGAAAAATCATTGTTAATCAAATATTTAGGACTTATGCTTCTCTACAAACTACTTGGATAGCAATGGCTTCTCTTCATTTACATTTCATATAATAGTTTACAAAGGTGCATAAGCGAAAAACTCATTCTCTATAAGGTTCATCTTATTTATAGAAAAAAGGGAGAGGACTATTAATCATTTTTATCGGGCCTCCACTTGGATGTCAAGTTCCATTCTTACCTTTTCATTTGTTAATCCATCTATATTTTCCACCAAATGTAGGCTTGATTTATTTGTTATTCACAACTCTTATGACAATTTTGATTCCCTTCTTAGATATTCAATTTCTCTATTCACCTATCTTGCTGCATCACTTAGACTTTTTTTTTCTCATTGCTTCAAAATTTCTTCTCCTTTAACCATGCAAGACTGTTTAGTCACCATTTGATTACCTTTTTGATCATTATAAAATGATGCATGTTTATTTGTGCACAACAATGAAATAAATAAATTAACCTTAACATCAAATTGCTAGTCTCACCAAGCCTTTCAATAATTGTACTTATAATTGGATTATGGCATTCAGGCCCCAATTGGAAATAAAGGTTGAAAATGAAATTGGACTAAGGGAAAGTAAAAAGTGGGGTGGGGGAGTGTTTCATGAGGTGGGATTGGGGTACTGTGGGCGGTGATATGACAATCAAGACATGTTCACACTAATGTTTGAGAAGGAATGCCTTGATTTGTAATTCAGTGTCAATTGTAAGATCGTGACAAGAAAATCATACTGCAAATAAAGGCTTGAAATAAGGCTTGATTTGGTAATCAAGGATGATCAACAAATCAGGATGAGGAAAGTATGAATTTGGTGAGAGGACTATATTCAAGATTTGAATTGATGGCAGAAATCAAAGTTAGCAAATTTCTAGCAGGACATCATAGTTCACAAGAAAAAGTTCAAAGTGTTTAAACAAAGGTTCAAAATAGGTCATTGCATTAAACAAATAAGTTGATGGTAAAGGTGAGTGCTTTAAAGATTGAACCCAATTTGAAAATTAGGGCCTACCCAAACTAAGGTATAAAGTAGGAGCCCTTGATTTGGTAATAGGGATTAGTCACAAAATCAGAACAAAGATTAGGTAGAATTATGAAGGATATAATTGATTTAGGAATTAGGGAAATTTTGAAATCAACCTCCAGGAAGTTTTGTGAGGCCCTTTAACTAACGAAAAATTTCAAATCATGGAATATTAAAAATGTATGAACCAAGGGAAAACTCATGCTAATTCACCTTGTGGCTTATTCCAATTTTGAAGTTAGGTTAAATCTGAAAATCAGGGTTGATCTCAAAATGAGGATAACGAAGTAGTGAACTTGGTAGAAAGAGGTCTCAATTTTCTAATCTAGGCCTATCACCAACTCAAAACAAACCACAAGATGAATTAATGAATGAAAACACAGATTTGAGACTCAAATACACTTGACCTTCATTTGAGAATCATCCATAATTCCCAAATCGAGATCTTTCCTCATGAAATCAGCTCCCACCATACCTTGATTCTCAATTCAAGGAAATTGTCAAATCAAGCCCTTCATTTTCTTATTCACCTTGTACCTTATACCCATTTTTTTATTTACTTAAACTATCAAACTAAACTTGTCAAATTGAGAATTAATAAGTCTTAACATTGCAATCAACCCCACTATTAATCAATTGTTTTACCATTTTCATTTTCACAACCTATTTTGTTTTGTAAACATTAGTACTTTATATATCGTTCCAAAAAAATAAATATTATATAAGTAACAGTGGCCTAGAGAACACAATATAAACTTTGATCACCCGAACCTCCACACATCAAAATACATCACCCACATGAACATAAAACATTCAAACTTTGGATCAAAACCATGACTCCATGCTACTTTCTAATGTCACTACGAGAGAGGAAACAAAACCATTCCACAGTTGGAAATACAAATCGAACTTACCCATACAAATCCACAAAATTATAAAGATATGAAAAAAGATATCAAAACCCATAAGAAATCCATATATAGGCATCCAAATCCCCATCAACACAAGGAAGAGAAAAAACAATTAAATCACAAAAACCATCCAAGTCAATCGATCCATTGGCATTGAATACGAGAAGCACATAAACTATCCCAATGCTTCTTGACATCTGAGCAAAGGAAAATTGGAACACCACAATGGTCGTCCAGAACCATAGAGAAGGAATGTTGAAACACCACAACAACCACCTTACAGGAACAATCCACCAAGCATGAGACAATGACACAGAAAAAAAAAACTCCAACAGTAGCCTATAATCATTGAACCGCTTACTAGTCCACCATGCTGGCACCAAAACATAAGGGTAAACGAAAACATGCCTCATGGAAAAGGAAAAAAAAACAACACTCCAAAGCGTCGCCCAGAAAGTAGAAGTCCACATGACAATGTGAAAAAGAATTGAAACTACCATATTAATCATGGTCTGAAGAAATGTAAGTAAGAGTCTGAACACGGTCATCAATTGGAGGATCATTAACATCTCTAGAAGCCGAGCCACAAACAATGTAGCCATCCACCTTTGCTAGACAAGAATCAACATTATCTAGAAAAAATCTCATATTACACAACATTCACTTGATATCTTCCCGGAAAGAGAACACCTTGTAATTTTCAACATGTTTATCTTTGAAAATGAGTTGCAACAAAGTCGCCATCTATTGATTAAGGGCCAATGAAACCACTGCAATTTGCTCCTCTCGTATCTACCAAGAGTTGGTAACCATTTAACATGCTCACCCACTAACTCTGACTCCGATAAATAAGGAAGATATTATGTTTCCTTATTCTGCGGGGCTAAAATCTCTTGTAGTGAGGGAGACAACATAAAAAATAGAAAGAACAATATCATAAACAAAAAGATGAACCCTTTTATAGCCAATATTGTTACAACAAATAGATATATAGAGAACCTTGTTAACTAATTCCATCATTTCCAATTATTTAAACATGAAACAATTGTCAATTAAATCACTTTTTCTTATTTGAAACCATAAATTATGGGAGTTGTCGAATTACCGGAACAGCCAAAAGTGGCCAGAATCCCGGCAAAAAAATTTCAAAAATTCTGGTAGATGCAGTGTTTGAATCACGTTTTTGATGGCAGAAATAGATTCAACACCATCATAAACCTCTAAAGCACCTAAAATTATGAAGTTTAACGAATTTTCTAAAGCACTTAAAATTATGAAGTTTAACGAATTTTACTTAAATTTACAAAAATCAGAGTACCGCTAAATGATATATCTTTGAATTTTTCTTTCCCTTAAGTGGCGAATTTTACACATGTATGTATTTGATTTTTCAACATGTGTCATTCAAGAAACGCATTGCCCACGTTTTTCCATTTCTGACATGCAAATAAAGACTCATAATCAGATCGCTTATAGCCACGATTCTTTTTCGTACGTATGTATTTTTTTTTTTTTAAACCACGTAGATCTCTGATTTCGTTTATATGAGATACGGTGGCGAAAATGTCGGGGCGGGTCACTGTTTTGAAACTTCCCGTGGTAGGCGTGAGCGGCTCCTCTCACAAATTGTGGGAAAGGGTCCCATCTGAACGAGTGAATGTCGGACATCCAAGTAATGCTATTTCGGAATTCGTGGTAGGTGTACCCGGTTGGCCGAATTCTCGCTGTTGTCGTGGGAATTTAAAAACATCAAACACACTGGATTTGATTAACCCGAGAAAAAAATTCTCTCACGCGGCACGTCAGCCATGTATATATCCATGACGAGGTAGAGTGCATATCGAACCTGCAAGAACTCAAGTCATTGCAACTATTGTGGCAAAGCTCTCTCTTGTAGCTATGTCTCCTCTGTGGCATTTCAGAGATATGGCCACTTCCTCACAAGTTTATCAGAATAAGTGAAGGAGCGATGAGTATTGGAATGACGGATTCGCTTAGCCAAACAAGAAGTGAGCGTTGGTTCATGACAGTGCTCTCATGTCGTTGCTGCAGAATATCGATAATATAGATAACAATAACAGCAATCCAGAAGAGACCGGCGTTGGGATCAAAATCGTTATAAATTCTCTTGAGGATGAAATTCAGTTGAAGGCCCACACAGATCATAATATTGAGTCCACGGATGAGATGGGTTCAATTAATGAAGGCCAGTTAGATGCAGAGTGGAGTAATGAAGGGACCTCAGTTACGCTTGATATTTGGGAATTGATGTACTACGACTATATGGGCGCAGAGATTGGTTTGATAGTAGACTTTATTACTCCTCAAGAACTCGGAGTCATCATCAGTAGTATGCATGGAGATTCAATGCCCCGTATTATGTATTCGGATGCCGTGTATGGCTACGCTGAGTCTCCAGAGGTTTTCTCTGGGTCTCTGTGGGAGGATGATACTTGGCATTTCAATGAACAACCAGTCATTCAAGATCATTTGGAAACGCCACGGCCGGAAGAAACTGGAATTACTGGTGAAGTCCAGTTTCACGACGTTTGGAACTAAATAGACCAATTCACCGTGTGAACAACACTGACCAAGGATTGTAATATGTATATCGAAGAAAAGCTTTGCATAGTAATGTAATTCAAGAACATGTTGAAAGACGATAATGTAATTTGATAATATAGTTTTGTTTTCACGTTAAGGTAACTGTACTATGTGAAGCGTTTAACGGTTAGATATTCATTAACAATTTGCCTATGGGTCATTATTATATATATATATATATATATATATATATATATATATATAGAGTTGTGTGCGCCGTGAGTTTTGTGATGAGTGTATATTTAATTTTTAGTTTTAGAAAGTCTGATTCAAGGTTTTTAAGGTTTTTAAATCGTAAAAATTATTTGTTAATCATATTATTTTTCCTGGTCACATCACTATTTAATATAGTTAAATTTTTGTTGACAAAATTTTAGAGATATTTTTCTTAAGTCACACTAATATTTAATATAATTGAATTTTTGTCCACAAAATTTTACACTAATCATTTTCACAGTATATCCATCACAATCCATTCTACACATAAAACATTTTAAATTATATTTTAGTACTTTATCCATCACAATCCATTCTACACATAAAACATTTTAAATTATATTTTAGTACTTTTCACATCTAAATTAATTTAGAGATAAGAATTCAGTATGAAAATTTTGTAATAATGCCTTCCACATTAAAGGACATCTATTTCCTTTATATGTAAGTTGAAGTATGCTAATTCAATGTAACATGTTACAAAATATAAAGCATTTTTGTTGAACATTATTTTTATCTTGTTTAGAAAAATCTTTGGCGAAATCACATAATTGATCATTTGTCGACGCGTTTCGAACCAACTAGTGTGGTTCATCGTCAGGACAAGTTGAAGATACAGATCCAGTATAGCGAGTTAAATAGTCCAAGCAGAGACTCCAACGGCTAAAAAGACTAACGACTATTTTTCAACTTAAGGACCCAGTCAAACCCCTTTAACTAAATTAATATTAATATTCTTTATAATTATTATTATACTACTAGAGCTAAGTAAACTGGGTAAAAATTAACTAGATCAGAGATTATTAATCTATTTATATATTTAATATATAATTATATATAATATTATTCAATATCTAATATAATACTATATTTAATATTTAGTTTTTAAATTATTAGAAAACTATAATTTTTACTAAAAATTGAATTAGATCAATGGTTAGTTATCAAACTAAATCATTTATTTATTTAAAATATTATATATATATATAAATTAATATATTAACATACCTAACATTCTAATAATATTATATTTAATGTTTAAATATATATATGTTTTTTTTTTTTTTTTTTAATTATATATATATATATATATAAATATATCAATTTAAAATTCTTTAATAACTAATCATTCTAATAAAATTTTTATTTAAAGTATAGATATTAAAATATTATATCAATTTCTATTTATATAATTAAAAAACTTTTTTTAAAATTTTTATCCTACACTATCTCTTAAGGTTAGTTCAATTAATTAGAACTAACAAAAAATCAAAATTAATCAAATGAATAAATGAAAAGTAATATTGATTAGTTAAGAAAGATGCATATTCTAATTATACATGTATTTATAGCATAAGGATGTTAAAAATATAAGGTTAATAAAAAGTAAATAATTACCGTACAATCTAAGGATAGTTCAATCATATATTATGTTAAATATTCCCAGGTTGCCAAATTTAATAATCTTCGAATATAAAGGGAAAAAGAGGGGACTAAATCAAGATCATAAGGGCGATAATTAAAAGGAGAACAGATCAAATCAAGAGAAAAGCAAGCAAATAAACCACAAACACAGAGGAAACAAATCTTAAGGAAAGGAAACAAGAAACACAGAGACCATACCAAGCAAGGACCGTGGAGGCTAGGAAGATAGGGCTGGGACCCAGCAGCTGCTGATCTTCCAGCCATCATCCCTATTAAGATTATTCGGCCTTTTTTCGATTTCCAGGGCCTCCCTAAACTTGCGATGGTGAAACTGAGCAACTCTAGCAATGACTTGAGCCTCTTCGATACATACATGATGCATCGTCTTCTCGGCATGCTCTGCCAAGGCTGAGGATTTGGTCCTACCATGCCTTAGGTCGGCTCAAGTCATTGCTAGAGTTGCTCAGTTTCACCATCGCAAGTTTAGGGAGGCCCTGGAAATCGAAAAAAGGCCGAATAATCTTAATAGGGATGATGGCTGGAAGATCAGCAGCTGCTGGGTCCCAGCCCTATCTTCCTAGCCTCCACGGTCCTTTCTTGGTATGGTCTCTGTGTTTCTTGTTTCCTTTCCTTAAGATTTGTTTCCTCTGTGTTTGTGGTTTATTTGCTTGCTTTTCTCTTGATTTGATCCGTTCTCCTTTTAATTATCGCCCTTATGATCTTGATTTAGTCCCCTCTTTTTCCCTTTATATTCGAAGATTATTAAATTTGGCAACCTGGGAATATTTAACATAATATATGATTGAACTATCCTTAGATTGTACGGTAATTATTTACTTTTTATTAACCTTATATTTTTAACATCCTTATGCTATAAATACATGTATAATTAGAATATGCATCTTTCTTAACTAATCAATATTACTTTTCATTTATTCATTTGATTAATTTTGATTTTTTGTTAGTTCTAATTAATTGAACTAACCTTAAGAGATAGTGTAGGATAAAAATTTTAAAAAAAGTTTTTTAATTATATAAATAGAAATTGATATAATATTTTAATATCTATACTTTAAATAAAAATTTTATTAGAATGAAATTAAAAAAAAAAAAAAAAAAACATATATATATATATATATATATTTAAACATTAAATATAATATTATTAGAATGTTAGGTATGGTAATATATTAATTTATATATATACTTTTATATATATATATATATATATATATATATATATATATATATATAATTAATATTTTAAATAAATAAATGATTTAGTTTGATAACTAACCATTGATCTAATTCAATTTTTAGTAAAAATTATAGTTTTCTAATAATTTAAAAACTAAATATTAAATATAGTATTATATTAGGTATTGAAAAATATTATATATAATTATATATTAAATATATAAATAGATTAATAATCTCTGATCTAGTTAATTTTTACCCAGTTTACTTAGCTCTAGTAGTATAATAATAATTATAAAGAATATTAATATTAATTTAGTTAAAGGAGTTTGACTGGGTCCTTAAGTTGAAAAATAGCCGTTAGTCTTTTTAGCCCTTGGAGTCTCTGCTTGGACTATTTAACTCGCTATACTGGATCTGTATCTTCAACTTGTCCTGACGATGAACCACACTAGTTGGTTCGAAACGCGTCGACAAATGATCAATTATGTGATTTCGCCAAAGATTTTTCTAAACAAACGTTATGGATCATAGAAGTCTAAATTCCTTGATATTTTTATCTTGTTTTATCAATTTACAATATTATCCATTTGACAAAATTTTAGACTAATAGTTTTCACATACATTGGCAGTACATCCATCACAATCCATTCGACACATAAAACATTTTAAATCATATTTTATTACTTTTCACATGTAAATTAATTTAGAAATAAGAATTAGGTATGAAAAGTTTGTAATAATCCCTTCCACATTGAGGAACATCTATTTCCTTTATTTGTAGGTTGAAGTATGTTAATTCAATGTAACATGTTATAATATAAAGCATTTTTGTTAAACATTATTTTTATCTAGTTATATCAATTTACAATATTATCCATTTACAATAATTATAATGAAATATTAATTTTATATAAATGACATATTAAAATATTTTATTTGAAAATTTTAAAAATTGTAATTTTCATTTTAATATTCAATAAATCCAAACTTAAAACAAAATTACGCCTCTAATACATAAATCAAAACCTTTTAAACAACGCACACCACATCCCTTTTCTTAAATACTAAACTTCTAAAAATAAATGTGATTATATTGGCCGCCTCCCAAAACTGTGAGGTCATTGGTCAGTAGTCGAACCAATCGTAAATCGTATTCATCTCTGTTTATGTTGAAAAAAAATATCGCATTCTATCTCTATCATGAGACTCCATACGGGCTCGTAGGTATCAATGCCAAATATCAGCCATGACGTGAAATTGACATGACTTCAATCAAGGTACTGACATTTTAATATTATCATACATTTTGGTTGTATAATTTCCTTGTGAAATTGTTAATGCTTTTTCGACATTGCCTATGTAATTAGAGAATGAATACAAAGTCACAGCGTCGCATTACAACATAAATAATGGTTAATAGTTGAGTTACCATCAAGTTTACCTGTTTTTCTTAAGTGTCTTTGGCATAAAAGTTAACATTAAACTACTTTTTATGTTTAGCATCTAAGTTAGAGTCAAACTCGAACTGCGTTCTTACAATGATTTTCCATTGATAGTAATCTATAGATGTAAACTAAAAAAATATAGGTAAATGAAATTTATGGAAATATATATATATATATATATATAATTGAGAAGTCGTATGAAAATGTTAGGATTTGAATATAAATGAATGATTTATCTAGGGCAGTTGAATCATAAAATGATATTTAATATAAATATTTTTTTAATATAATTCTATTTGAGGTAATTTTCCAAAAAAATGTTAAAAAATGCTTACATATAGTAATTTATGCATGGAAAAAAAATGAATAATGCAATTATGAGAGATATATATGGATTTAATAGTGGAAAACAGATAGATAATGAGAGATATGAGTGCTAGGATTCGAACTCACATTTACTTATGGAAATGAAAAATTATTTCCTTAGGCCACACCCATGAGCTTAATTTGTGCATTAAATAAACCCAATATCTCATTTTTCTATCTTTCTCCATTAATCATGCAATGAGAAAAGATAGTAAACATCATTAAAACAGTAAATGAAACATAAGGTAAAAGAGTAGGGAATGAGGAGAAAGGAAGTGAAAAACCATTACCTTGGCCCTAATATTCATGCAAGAAACCCTAAATTTGTAACAGAAAAAGAATAATAAATATTAACATATCAATAAAGTTAGAGAAGAAAGAGGAAGGAAGGAAAGGAAGAGAAAGAGGAAATCCATTACGTTCACCATGAAAGTTCCTCCATGAAACCTTATATTCGATGCATGAAATCCTAAACATGTAAGGGAATGGAGAATCAATTACCTTCGTCATGGGTGTTTTTTCATGAAACTAAAGCCCTGGCCTCCATAAGGATGAAACTCTAATAGAGAAAACACTTGGGAGAAAGAACAAGGGAGAAGAAGAGAGGAGAGAAAGGAAGGAACTGAAAAAAAAAATGAGTTTGTATGGTTTATGAGGTTTCTTGTGAGGGAAAATGAGGGAATTTAGTCAAAATAATAAAAATACCCTCACACATTAGGATTAAGAAAGTGGCTTATTTAGCCATTTATTTTCCTTAACTTTCGTTTTGAAAATTCTCCCCACTTTTATTTAGTTAATAATAAAACCTGATGTTAAATCTGAGAATAAATATTTGAAACTAAAATTGTTTTAAGTATTGGGGTTTTCTACAGTGCACTGAAAAAACACCCAATACTTAATCCAAAAGAGTGAAGGGAAACTCTACTTGAACGGTTCATGAGGCACAATACTTGCTAAGGTTTTGCAAATGGGGTAGCAAGCTAAGCGAGCTTGATTGTTGGAAAACTCCATAGTTAAGCACGCTTGAGCTAGAGGCAATCTGGGATGGGTGACCTCCTGGGAAGTCCTGGTTACCGGGTGCAAGTCCCGGAAGTGATGATTGACGCTATGTGATTTATTTCACTAGTTTTAATCCCACTTCTTCACCCCTATGAGCATCACCTGATGCAATAAGTGCTAAGTGTACTATTTAAAAATCATGAGAAATTAGTCAGTTACGACTACCTCTCATGGAAATGGTCATAGATGAATGAATTACTTAACACAGTTGAATACTAAAATTGTTGTTAAACTCAATTCAAACAATGTTTGTTTTAATGTCAACTTTTGAAATCACATTTATTGTATCATCCTCCCATTAAATACCATTAATCTTTCCTTAAAACATCAAAAAGAAACACAAAAGTGAAAATTGAAACGATTGAGGAAGCCAAAAATGATATTGATGGCACAATTTATCCTACTGTCACATAATCACACAAAATAGAATAGAAAGAAAAAATTATCATAAGGGAAAGGATTAGTAAGCTCCACATAATATCATGAAGTACTATTTTACAAATCATGCTTAAGTAGATATAGTTTTTTCCAATGCCAATGAATTAAGGTAAAAGGAAAAGTTTTCTCCTTTATTCTACCCTTAATTCTATGCATCTTCTTAGAGAGGAGTAACTACTTTAGTTTCTTGGTGATTAAACATTGTGAGGATAATTGTGCATTCTTATTGTCTTGTAACCTATGTTTTAGCAATAGATTTGGTTTTCGAAAATTTATTTTCATATCAATCCTAGAAATTGGAAACCCTTCTTTCCAAGAAGGTAACTTTCCTAGCTTTCAAGTGTAACAACAACCTATTTCTTGTCTTATCTTTCTTCCATATAAACTATAGTTAATGGTCTAGAAATTGAATCTATTGTAATGCAATTTTTATTTAATAAGAGATTACAAAGAGAGTAATTGCTTCTCTCCTCTTCCTTTCAATGCATCATGCTACTCCAATATTGGGAAATCCATGAAGTGTTGAACAAGTCAAAGAAATCCCCTTCTTGGAAATGAGTCAAAGTGAATCCTACTTCTTTTATTTTCCTATATTTCACCTTTTCTTTCAAGAAACCAAAATTCTCATTAAATTTATTCCTACCTAATTGCATACGAACGCTCTCCATCTCTTCATCCAACATTGAAATTCTTCATTCCATATCTAAACTACTTGTGAGAAAACTTCCTTTAATGTCCAACATGATCCATGAACCAATGAGTCAACTCACAAAACGTATGTTCCTTTCTAAAACTACCTTTTATTCCTACTAATCAAATTCGTAAAACCAAAAACCTCCTAAATTTTCACCAAAAAATGATTATAGTTTTATTCAAATTTTAAAATTTGAAGAAATTGGGAAAAATTATATCTTCCTTAAAAACTATAGGTGGCATCATATGATTGGTTACAAGGTGTTGAGGGAAATTAATTACCTACCATTTAATTGTCAACCCGGGGGTTTCATAAAACTTGTGAAATGTGCGTGCACTATATATGATGGAAATTAACTTCCAATTTAGATCAATCTAACTACAAAACCAAACAACGATAAACCAAATTCACCTATTTTAACTCAACAATAAATTCAAAAGAAATTATAGTACAGTGCGCGGAATTGAAACCTTAATCTACCATACTTGCATGAATTGAAAATCACACCACTCTTTCAGAAATGAAATTGCATGGAATGAGATATACTCTAAGGGATCATGTGTGGATTATCAAATCAGGATCTTATGAAATGAATAGTCAAAACCACATGAAATGAAATGAAAGAAAAAAAATCATTCTTAACCTTGTTGTGTGTAGAGCATGATTGTTCAGAGGTCTTTTGTTTCAGCCGGATGTATACCCCAAGAAGTTTATACACCCCTCCACGCGCGGGGGTCCGAGGTGGCCGATCCCCCCCAGGCCGTTTATTAGGTGGATGATCTGACAGTAGAACTTATGTTTAGTTTAGGGTTTTTTGCCCTAGAAGGCAACCCTTCTCTTTGTATTAGGGAATTGTATTTGAGGCTGTGATATAGATGTGCATTCTCAGAGCGAGAAACAAAGAGGTGAGACTGTGAGAGAAAACAGAGGATATTATAGCGGATTTGCCGTAGGTTGTGTCTCTTTATTTTGCTGGATAATAGAAAGGAAGGACTGGTTGTTCGGGGTGGATGTAACCCAAACTGGGTGAACCACGTATATCTGTGTCTCTCTTGTTTTATGCATTTTCTGTGTTTATATTTCTGCAATATTTTATGTGTTCCATTGCTTCGTAATATATAATTCTCTAACAATGGGTATCAAAGCCGAAGGTCTATTTGGCTGATAAACTCGTAGGAAAGAAGGGTTCCTCATTCGAGTGGGAGCAGTGGCGGAAGATGGTAAGTTTAGGGTCGAGAAATTTAATGGCCAAAACTTCTCACTATGGAAGATGCAGATGGAAGATTATCTGTATCAGAAAGATCTGTACCTACCATTGAGCGGAGAAACAAAGAAGCTAATGGCCATGACAGATGAAGAATGGAACCTTCTCGATAGAAAGGCACTCGGAACAATACAGTTGTGCCTTGCTGTGTCAGTCGCCTTCAACATTTCAAAGGAAACAATGACAGAGGGTTATATTCAGGCGTTGTCGAAACTATATGAAAAACCCTCAGCCTCCAACAAGGTATTTCTTATGAAACAGTTATTTAATATGAAGATGTCGAAAGGTGGATCTGTTGCAGATCATTTAAATGATTTTAATACAGTTACAAGTCAGTTAAGTTCTGTAGGGCTAAACTTTGAAGATGAAGTTAGAGCTCTGTTATTCTTGTGCTCATTGCCAGAAAGTTGGAATGGTTTAGTAATGGCCATTAGTAACTCTATCTCTAGATCTAGTACTTTAAAGTTTGATGATGTTGTCGGTGCTATCCTTAGCGAGGAAATGCGACGGAAAAGCTTCGGTGAGACATCGGGTAATGCTTTGAGTGCAGAGTCTAGGGGAAGAAAAATGGAAAGAGGAAAGAGCTCAGGATATCACAGTAAATCAAGGAAAGGAAGATACAAGTCCAGATCGGGGATAGTGTGCTAGAAATGCGGAAAGAAAGGACACCTAAAGAAAGACTGTAGATCTCGGAACGGAAAAGAAGGAAATGCACAACAAGAAAACAATCATGAAGCAAATGTGATAGGTGAGGAGTTACAAGATGCTTTGATTCTTTCTTTCGAAAATATTAATGATTCCTGGGTGGTAGATTCAGGGGCCTCATTCCATGCCACACCTGATAAGAAATACTTTCATGACTATGTTCAAGGAGATTTTGGACAAGTTCGTTTGGGTGATGATAAACACTGTAAAATTGTTGGAATGGGTAAGGTTCTTGTAAAACAGCAGAATGGAAACCAATGGCTACTAGAGGAGGTAAGGCATGTTCCAGATCTAAAGAAAAATCTGATTTCAACAGGGTAGTTAAGCGGTGAAGGTTGTGTGACAACTTTCACAGATAAAGCTTGGAAGGTCACCAAAGGAGCCCTGGTAATAGCAAAAGGCAAAAAGGTTGGTACATTGTATTTATGCAATGGTATTTCTAACTCTGTTAATGCTTTAACATCCAAAGGAGCAGATGCAGCATTATGGCATCATAAGCTCGGCCACATGAGTGAAAAGGGGATGAAGATTCTTCACTAAAGGAATTCATTGCCGGGTTTGAAGAATGTTGATTTGGACTTTTGTGAAAATTTCATTTATGGAAAACAGAAGAGAGTCAGATTTCTCAGAGTTGCGAAAGAAAAGAACAGCGAAAAATTAGAGCTTGTGCATACAGATGTATGGGGACCTGCTCAGGTATCATCTCTCGGTGGGTCTCGTTATTATGTTACCTTTATTGATGATGCAACTAGAAAAACTTGGATTTATTGTATTAAGAATAAATCTGATGTATTTGATACTTTCATGAAATGGAAAGCTTTGGTTGAGATTGAGATAGGAAAGAAATTGAAGTGTCTTAGATCAGACAATGGAGGTGAATATTGCAGCAAAGAGTTTGATAGGTACTGTTCAGAGCATGGAATTCGTAGAGAGAAGACAGTTCCAAGAAAACCACAAGAAAATGGTGTGTCAGAAAGGATGAACAAAACAATCATGGAGCGTGCAAGGTACATGAGATTGCATGCAGGATTGCCTTTACAGTTTTGGGCAAATGTTGTAGATACTGTTGTTTATCTAATAAATAGAGGGCCTTCAAGTTCCTTGGATGGTGGTGTTCCAGAGGAAGGATGGACAGGTAAAAAGGTAAACTACTCCTTTTTAAAGCCTTTTGGTTGTGAGGCCTTTGTCCATATTGATAAAGAAAATAGAACAAAGCTTGAGGCAAAGTCAAAGAAATGCACCTTTATTGGATATGGTGTTAATGATTTTGGTTATCGCTTATATGATTACGAAAATCACAAAATCATTAGGAGCAGAGATGTAATATTCAATGAAAAGGTCTTGTACAAGAATCAGTTGCAGGAAAAGAAGCAAGAAAAAGAAAACAAGGAATATGCAGTTCTTGACGAAATCACTGAAAAAGTAAAGGTGCCTGAAAATAATAATAATCAACAACCACAACAACAGCAACCACCACAACAGCAACAGGTACCCCAAACACCTAAAAGTGGTGTTAGAAGATCTACCAGGATATGTATACCACCTGAACGATACTCTCCTTCATTATAGTATTTATTGTTGACTCATTCTGGTGAACCCGAATGTTATGAAGAAGCAATGCAGGTTGAAAGCAGGAAGAGGTGGGAGGTAGCCATGGAAGAAGAGATGGACTCCTTAATGCATAACCAGACTTGGGACTTAGTCAGGTTTCCTGCAGGAAAAACTACATTGAAGAATAAATGGGTTTACAGGTTGAAGGAAGAAGATGAAAGAAAACAGAGGTACAAAGCTAGACTTGTGGTGAAGGGGTTTGCACAAAAGAAAGGTATTGATTTTGATGAAATATTTTCTCCTATTGTTAAAATGACTTCAATCAGAACTATTTTAAGTCTAGTAGCAGCTGAAGATTTGCATCTTGACCAGTTAGATGTAAATACAACCTTTCTCCATGGGGATTTGGAGGAAGAGATATATATGCAGCAACCTGTTGAAGCCCCGAAAATCGGGTTGACAACAAGGGGGATACCCACCCGGTTCGGACCTTGGTTGGCAGGTCCTTATCCGTTTGGTATAGTGGGTCTGACTGGGGATAATGGGACCAGTTTCCCAATTTAAGGGTGTGTGTGTGTGTAGAGTTGGATGATGCTGATCTAAGAGTACTTAAAGCTAATTTAATTCAAACTTCTAAACTAACTCTATGCTATTGTAATCTAATGAGAAACAACACATCTAATCTATGCTAACCCGGGATGCATTTCTTCTATTATGCGATCTAAAGAGATTTCAAACAATAACTGGTAATAAAGATCATTCAGCTATCATAAGAATAGAAATCAATTAAGATAAACCACTTTGCATAAAAAGTCAAGCAAAACAGTTGTGAACAGCATATCACATAATAAGTTATTCATATATCAAACATAAATGAATGACTCCACCGTACAAAAGTGCCAAATGGTAACTCACACATTCATACAGTAACATATAAACAACTGAAAACTGTATATCACTTTAAGAATATGAGCAGAAATGGTCAAGAGATAAAAGTACCATTTATGACTGGTTCCACTCATAAGCTTCAAGCAACAATGATTTATCTCTCCTTGCTCTAACATCTACTAAGAGTACAAAAGTGCAACATCAGTAGCAGATATCAAATGCAAACATTAATAAATCTCGATCCAACCATTCATCAAAAACCCCCTCCGAGGGTGCAAAAGTGCATGTTCTGAGGACAAGTTTTTTGACAAATTTCTGGACCCTTCTCCAAATGACTGAGAAGGGTTTAAATACTGCTAAAGCAAAATTATTTCTAAAAATTGAATCTAATTCCTAACCGTTTCTGTATTTGCTCCTTAGTGCTGCAAGCATGCAACATTCGCCTGGGAAGAGTCGGCTGGTCATCTTCTCCTTTCGTTTGAGCTACGAAAATAGAAATAACAAGCGCTGGCACCACTTTCTGGTAAACTAGAAGATATTTTTGAGAATCTTCCTCTCGCTGGGTGTATTCACTGCGCGTATACTTGGTAATAACCCAAATTCCTCTCAAACTGATTCTGCTTTTGCTATTTCAGTTTCCGGCCTTGCGAATGACTGAATAAGTTATGGACTTTTCTCTCTAAACAATTTTCTGTATTGAAAACTACCTTCGTTCTTTGTTCCGGGCTTTTCTGGTGTGTTTTCCTTCTTTAGCGCCTTTTTTCTTTTTGTTTTACTGGGCATAAGCTTCAGGATCTTTTGCAAACATGCTGCTTTTGTGCGCCTTTGATTCTGAGTTTTGGATGGCCTATTGACATAAGCATCTGTTGAGTGATACTCTGGAATCTGTGGTCCTGTTGCATGCGGCATCCGTTTGTGAAGGCATCTCTTCTCTGTTCTCCGAGCATTGACGCTTTCCCCTTTTCCTTAGATGTTTCCTGCACATTGCTTTATGTTATTTCCTGTCTTACAGTTTACGCAAGGAAAAGAGTAATGATGATAAAGATTGACATGAAAGCTTTAAGCTCTAATGAATGCATAATCATGACACCCATAACGAACTGACTCTTCGAAAAACACAACACTATCCTTCTTGAATACTTTGGCGTACAATCATTAATTTCTTTTAAGGCACGCGCCCAATTTTGGTCTACAGACAACTTTCCTTGAATACTGCGTCGAGGAAATTTTGCGATGGGTGATTTCTGTGACTCGCATCGCAGCATCGAGGATCGCGTCGTCAAGATGTGTCATCACAGATCGCAACATCGCAGATCGCAAATCACAGATCACGCTTAGTCATCCAATCATTCTGTGTTGCTTACGCGATGTTGCGATATGCGACGTCGCATATTGGCCGTCGGAGATTCCTTAAGTTTTTTCATTTAAGAGTGCTTCATAATGTATGCGATGCGATGAATTTCGCGTCGCTTCTTCACAGCTTATTATGCGCATAGGAAAACGTTTCACTCTCTTCTCGCGATGCGATACAGTTTTTAGGGAGTTGAAATACAAAATTTTTGATAAAATGTTTTTTGGATTTTTTATTAAGGGTCCCCATTTGCTTGGTGTTATCGCTAATACCAAACAAAGAGGGGGGTTGTTGGTGGCCACAACAATGGTGATTCACTGTGAAGAACCAGTTATCTCTGCTTTTCTATTGAATTTTCACTTCCAAAGCAGAAAAATTTTCATACGTCTAAATTTTGTTATGGACAGATAGAGTACATTATGCCTTATCCTATCAATGATATTTTGTCTCAACCTTTTCCTATTCCAATTGTTTGCTTCCTCAGGCTTAGTCCTTGTATTTACATCAGACATTACTTGGTTTTTTAAAGATAAAATAAGGTATTCTCTGCGTGCTGGCTTTTAAAATATGCTCATTTGTCGTAGGTAGAGCCTCTGCTGCCAGCAGGCGTCCATAGCCTCGACAGGGTTACCTGTTACCCAGCAATGATCCTTTATCCTGCTTAAGGCTATTTACAACTTTTCAGAGAAAAAACCATTTTGACACTTTTTCCTTTTTTATTCTCTAAAGAAAAATGTCTTGGTTTGGTGGCCAAATTATGACACAGTCATTCACTTGATTTACACTTTTGCTGAACAAGCTGGCTCGTGATGAGACCCCTTGTCTTTTGATTGCAACAATCTTGAGTCATTGCCGTGTTTTGGTGGACAGTATTGGAAAAGTCAGCAAGTTATAATATCTGTGATCATGATGAGTCGGCTCGTGATGAGACCTCTTATTCTTTGAGATATAGTGTTTTCTCGGATTGTTCCTCTGAATGCTGCGATTTCCTTTAGCAGGGAGGAAGTCATTGTTTTTCCTTAAGAAAGCTCTGGACGACAATAATAGAGTTTGAAAATAGCAGTTTTACAGAGAATATTTATTTTATTATTGATGCCTTTCATTGTGCTGATATAAAACAATTTTTTACCAAAGGTTGCTTTCATCAAATTTTTTGAAGTTGAAACTAGTATCATATCCAGGCTAAAGTTAACTCTACCTGTCAATAATAAAGATCAAATTTTTTGAAAAATTTTGCTACTTGTACAAGCGAAAAAGCTCAAAATCTGATAGAGAATTGGTGTCTTTTTCGTGAACCCTTTTAGTAACCATCTACAACTGGTTTTTATTTATAAGAAAGAAAAAAAAGAAAAAACTAAAACTATCCTACAAAATAGAAGAGTAATCTTCTATGGAAAATATATTTTAAGGATCTGTCCATTAACAGGCAAAGAATCTCTTCTACCTGCTAAATCCTAGAACACAAACGTTGATGGGCCTATGACTTCTACAATCTGAAAAGGAGCAAGCCACATCTTCTGAAATTTTGTATGTTTGCCCTTTTCTTCATGAGCCTTATCCCATTTCAAAACTAAATCTCCCATCTGAAAATTTTTTCTGGTCATTATGCTCGAGTCAAAAGAGGATTTTATTAGCGCTTGGTGATGAGCATGGGTTTTCTTAGCTTGTTCTCGTCGTTCTTCTAATTTAATTATTTCCATTTGTCTTAGTTGTATGGAGGAAGTAGATACCTCATCGATGTATTGTACTAAAGACAAAGAGGGGATGACTAAGTGAGTTGGAAGAACCACTTCTTTCCCATAAACTAAATTAAAGGGAGAAGTGCCGATTGAAGCTTTCTTCGTTATTCTATCTGCCCATAAAGCATTTACCAAAGCTTTGTGCCAATTCTTTTGGTTCTGGTCAACTGTTCTTTTAATAATCCTGATCAGGTTTTTATTTGTTGATTCAGCCAATCCATTACCTTGCGGATAGTAGTTGGCCGAATATTTCAGTTTGAACCCTCTTTTAAGTGCAAACTCAGTCATTGCATTCCCAGAAAAGTATGAGGCATTATCAAACATTAAAGACGTTGGCAATCCAAACCTAGTGATTATAAATTGATCTATGAATTCAATAATGTTTTCAGAATTAGCTGTCTTGAGAGGAACTGCTTCTACCCATTTAGTAAAATAATCTGTTGCCGTGAGGATGTATCTATGCTGCTTAGAAGAGTGAGGAACGATCTCACCTATTATGTCCAAGCCCCACTGACTGAATGGTTGCTCGATGTTTACCGGCTGTAGTGGCATGGACGGTTTCTTTTGTCTCCCTGCAGTGGTTTAGCAGACTTGGCATTTCCTCACGTAATTGTGTGAGTCTTTGAACAGCGTGGGCCAATAATATCCTGCACGTAAGATTTTATGTGCAGTAGCATCTCCAGCATAGTGTCCGCCTGCTGGTCCATCGTGGAGTTCCTGCAAAACCTTTTCGGCTTCAGTTTTCTCAAGACACCTAAGAAGCACAGAATCTTAATTCCTTTTAAACAGAACATCATTTATGAGCTGATATTGTTTAGCTTTCAATCTCAGAGCTCTTTTCTTGGTGTGATCCAGGTGTGATGGAGCATACCCGTTCTTAAGATAATAAATAGTGTCAGCATATAATGATTCTGCATCGTTTAGGCTTACCTCATACGTTTGTACCTCTTCAGATGAATTCTCAGGAATTTACGATGCTCTAGCCAACATTTTGTAGAAGCCTTGACCTCTTACAATGCTTGCTGGTTTGATCTCAAGGTCGTATTCTTGTAAAGCGATGATCCAATTTGCTCTTTTTTCACCCACATCCTTCTGTATTAGAAGATTTCTTACCGCTGGAAACGGTACTATGACCTTAGTATGGGCTTTAAGTAAGAAAGGTCTGAAATATTTGATCTCTTTGAAAACAGCATATGCTTGTTTCTCCACGTCTGAATAGTTGAGTTCAGCACCTTGTAAATTCGAGCTAAAAAATGCGATTGGAGCTTCCGCTTTCTCTTGATTTGCTTGAGTTAGAATCGCGACATATGATTTCTCTGAGGCAAATGTGTATAAGATAAAAGGTTCTAAAAAATTCGGGGTTGCTAAAGATGGAGCGTTAATGATAGCTTGTTTGATCAGGTTGAATGCTTCATGCTCATCTTGACCCCATTTAAAATTTGAATTCTTTTTAATCATGGTTTGCAAAGGAGAAACAATCTGTGAAAAATCTGGGACAAATCTCTTCACAAAATTGATTTGACCAAGGAAAGATTGCATGGCTTTTTTGTTATGAGGTAGGGATATTTCAGAAATTTCTTTGATTCTGTCAGGCTCAATGTGAATACCAGATTTTGACACTATGAATCCTAGAATTTTTCCTTCACTTAATGCGAAAAAAGATTTCTTTGGGTTAAGTGAAATCCCAGACCTTAAACATCGTTGAAAGATTTGTTTCAAGTCTTTGAGATGCTCGCTTCGCTTCTTGGAGTACACTGTTATATCATCCAGATAAATTACTACAGATTTATTGACTAAACCCTTGAATGCAATGTCCATGGCTCTCTGGAATGTAGCGCCGGCATTGATCAAACCAAATGGCATCTTCCGATATGCATATGTGCCCCATTTAGTTCAGAATGTGGTTTTTAATTGATCATCGGGATGTACCAGCACTTGATTGTATCCTGAAAATCCATCCAAAAAAGACATTAATTCTGAGCCTGCTACTGCCTGTAATATCTGCTCCATAGGTGGGAGGGGAAAATTGTCTTTTTGACAGGCTTTGTTGAGATTTCGAAAATCGATACAGATTCTAATGTCTCCGTTTTTATTTCTAACGGGTACCATATTGGAGACCCATTTGGAATGTTTGACGGGGAAAATTATTCTGGCTCTTAATAACTTATTTAGCTCAGTTTTTATCTGATTTTCTAAATTGGGGTGGATTTTTCTGAGTTTCTGTTGGACAGGTTTTTCATTGTCAATCATAGGGATAGTATGTTGAATGATAGAAGTGTCGTACGTCTTCAGCTCATCGTAATTCCAGGCAAAAACATTTTTGTATTGTCTCAAAAGACAGATATACGCTAGTTTTTCTTCAGGGGCTAGGCTGTGGCCTAGATTAACGTTTTGTGGTTTATCATCGGTTCCTAGGTTTACTAATTCGTAGTTCAGAGTTGAACTGTAGAGCTTAGAATTGGTAGACCTTTTAAACCGACTTTTCAAATCGTATAAGTCTTCTAACTTAACCATCGATTTAGGTATAGCATTATTAGTGCTATCTTGTTGTATTTGTTGATCATGATGGTCTTCGTCAATTATTTGATTGGAGTAGGATCCTTCAGAAGTAAGGAAATTTACAATATCAGGATCGTCATTGAATACTCTCCAGTTTGTAATGTTGTCAGGGATGGACGGTCTAAAGATTAATTCTATTGAGAATCTATCTGGACTAAAATCTTTGGAGGGAATAAGTCTAGAGGCTACGTTAGCTAAAAGGTCTGCGCTAGCATTTTGGAGTCTTGGGATTGACGAAATATTGAATGCTATGAAATGCTCAGTCAGATCTTGTACTAAAGATTGATAGTGTTTCAAATGACCTGATAGGCAATGTATGGTGTTACGTACCTGTTTGATGACAATCTCAGAGTCTCCGAAGTCTTGAAGGTACTTGACGTTCAACCCGATTGCTTTGTATAGGCCTTGCACCAAGGCCTCATATTCCGCTGTATTGTTTGTGCAATCGAATTCAAGTCTGCACGTAAGCATGGTCTTATTTCCTTCTGGGCTAATCAGAACGCATCCTGCTCCTGCTCCTTCGTTAGATTTAGAGCCATCAAAATATAATTTCCAAAACAAAGATGTATTTACAGGTTTATCTAAAAAATTAACACACTTTGAATTATCAGTTTGGGAAAAATTTTCGACTTGGGATAAAACTAAATTTTCTAAGTAAGGTGATGTATGAGCATTGAAATTGCCGAGGAAAGAATCTACCGAGTAATTGTCTATGATACTGCTGTTGTATGCTATTGCTTCATTTTCTCCCTCCAATTCCGTTACTATGTACTTCTGGTGTAACTCTCGTTCAACCTTTATTTGATTCGGTTTACCATTGTAGGGTAACCACATGTGCGACCAGTCGGTTGAGAAGTATCCATGGAGTTTTTCAGACCAATCCCTGCTAAGAATCAAGCCATAGAATTCTGGGATATCAGCTACTAGAATGTCGATAACCTGACATACCTTCGGGTTAGACGACAATCTTATGGTCACTTGATTAAGTTCACCAATCACTTCGACTTGAGATCGATCAAGCTAAACTATGCGCAGTGCGGATTTTTGTGGTTGAACGTTCAACTTGGCACATATTGATCTGGGTAAAATATTCGTTGAAGCACTAGAATCTACCAAACAATTGTGCACATTTTTATTGAAAATTTCATAAGTGAGAAGAAAAGGGGGAGTGTGAGACCTTGATCTTCCTCCAATCAAAGCGATGTCATTTGGATCAACTTTATTGATCGTGTTGGTTGGAGGTCTTCCCATGTTGTGGGAAGCTACAGCTGTAGGCAAAGATGTAGTAGGCACGGCATGTAATTCTTTCATCATTATCTTCTGTTGATGTTTCAATTTTCTCAATTCATAAAGAGTGATATTAGCCCTAGTCTTTTTCATGTCATCAATAATGTTGTACTCCATTTCATCCGACACTATCAGTGTTCTTGATGGAGGTGTTTGATCTGATTGGACTGGGCTAGATTGAGTCGCTTTAGCAGTCGTTTTCTTTGTTGTGACTTTACCTTTTGCTGCAGGGCTTGCGCCTTTCTGCTAGGGGTAGTTTGGGGAGGATCAAGTTGATTTTTTCTTCGTGTGCTAACCGGAAATGCTTCTTGATCTTCTTCTTGTGGGAGGATGAAATCCCACATTCCTTGTAGTTCCACAACTTCTTCGTCATCGGTCTGCCCTTCAGTAGTACTCTCTTCTTCTTCCTCTTCTTCGGATTCGACATTTGAGATAGAGTTGGGTGGTTTCACATCCATTGAAGGGCCTCTTTTAAAAGCTCTGTAGGGCTTTTTTGAAGAAGTTTCTGCTACTTGTTTTTTTATGTCAATCATCTCATTGGACATGGTTTTTAATACTTTTTGTAATCCTTCCAAATCGAAAGGGTCTTTCGTTTGTTTCTTCTTGGAGTCTTCCTTGAAGGTGACTTTCTTAGATTTGCGTTCCTCAATCACAGATCTTTTTTCCAGGGCTACTACGTGTTTCTCTACTGCTATCGCCTCTGTCAGGTTTTCAACTAAGGTTGTTTTATTTTCCCTATCCACGAAGATCGCTAAGTTTGATGGTAAGGCCGTAATATACCATTCACATCGTACTTCTTCGTTGGGTTAGGAAGCAGTGGGAATTTTGTTGAGGATTTTATTGAACCGTAAATTGAAATCTTTGATGGGTTCTCTAGCCTCGGCTTTAAGATTGGATAGGTCATTGATTAACGTTGCCATTGATCTGTCATCACCAAACTTGGTAAGGAATTGACTTTGAAAAATGTCCCAACTTGTGATAGACCCGAAAGGTAATGAAAAGTACCATGACCTGGCTGTTCCTTGCATTGTATAGGGAAAAAGCCGGACAACAGCATCCTCGTTGGTAACTCCGTTGAGATTGACAGAAAGCATGAAATTATTAATGTGCTCTTCAGCTAGCATGCCTGCTTCTGGATTGAATTTGGGTAGCCATTTCTCAGGATGGGCCGGTATTTGGCTCAGGGGTGGAGGCATTAAAACTGCCCCAGGATTATTCCATGGAGACTGGGCCATCGTTGAACTGCTAGTAAATGAGAGTGCAGAGGATGATCCCTGAGGCTGGGAAGATGAAGATATTATGATCTTAGATGATTGAAGAGGAGGGGTTGTGGAAGATGGATGAGTGGTTTGGAATGAAGATGTGGGTGGCTGAATTTGCGGTGAGGGAGTTGAAATGGACGATGTAGATGAAAGAGTCTCAGTGTCAGACTCTGGTGGTGTTTTCCTTGCTCTTTTCCTGGTTGGGAGAGGGAATTCAGTTGGCTGGATGCCAAATTTTTCACTCTTTAATCTGGTCAGGGGATGAGCAGGATTGTACTGCGAAGTCACGCTGCTTTGAGATTTATCAGACCTCTGTGTAAAAATAGAAAATCCCTGGAGTTTGCGAATTAGAGTTTGAACTTCAGGGGGTTCAATGGTAGATTGGTCTGAAATATTAGGGTATGTAGTAGTGGTTAATACTCGAGCGACTTCTGAATCTGGATTTAAACGTACTGGGGAAGTCGGGGGAGTTGATGAGGGCGATTTACTCTCAGAATGGTATTTAGATTTTGATTTAGGTGCCATTCATAATTCGGGCCCTCCTTCTGGCGCCAAATATGTTGAAGCCCCGAAAATCGGATCGACAACAAGGGGGATACCCACCCGGTCCGGACCTTGGTTGGCAGCTCCTTATCCATTTTGTATAGCGGGTCCAACTGGGGATAATGGGACCAGTTTCCCAATTTAAGGGTGTGTGTGTGTGTAGAGTTGGATGATGCTGATCTAAGAGTACTTAAAGCTAATTTAATTCAAACTTCTAAACTAACTCTATGCTATTGTAATCTAATGAGAAACAACACATCTAATCTACACTAACCCGGGATGCATTTCTTCTATTATGCGATCTAAAGAGATTTCAAACAATAACTGGTAATAAAGATCATTCAGCTATCATAAGAATAGAAATCAATTAAGATAAACCACTTTGCATAAAAAGTTAAGCAAAACAGTTGTGAATAGCATATCGCATAATAAGTTATTCATATATCAAACATAAATGAATGACTCCACCATACAAAAGTGCCAAATGGTAACTCACACATTTATACAGTAACATATAAACAACTTAAAACTGTATATCACTTTAAGAATATGAGCAAAAATGGTCAAGAGATAAAAGTACCATTTATGACTAGTTCCACTCATAAGCTTCAAGCAACAATGATTTATCTCTCCTTGCTCTAACATCTACTAAGAGTACAAAAGTGCAACATCAGTAGCAGATATCAAATGCAAACATTAATAAATCTCGATCCAACCATTCATCAAAAACCCCCTCCGAGGGTGCAAAAGTGCATGTTATGAGGACAAGTTTTTTGACAAATTTCTGGACCCTTCTCCAAATGCCTGAGAAGGGTTTAAATACTGCTAACTAATTAACTTAATTACATAAATTTAGGATACGGTTTTTAAATGACCGCCCTTCTGCTAAAGAAAAATTATTTCTAAAAATTGAATCTAATTCCTAACCGTTTCTGTATTTGCTCCTTAGTGTTGCATGCATGCAACATTCGCCTGGGAAGAGTCGTCTGGTCGTCTTCTCCTTTCGTTTGAGCTACGAAAATAGAAATAACAAGCGCTGGCACCACTTTCTAGTAAACTAGAAGATATTTTTGAGAATCTTCCTCTCGCTGGGTGTATTCACTGCGTGTATACTTGGTAATAACCCAAATTCCTCTCAAACTGATTCTGCTTTTGCTATTTCGGTTTCTGGCCTTGCGAATGACTGAATAAGTTAGGGACTTTGCTCTCTGAACAATTTTCTGTATTGAAAACTGCCTCCATTCTTTGTTCCGGGCTTTTCTGGTGCGTTTTCCTTCTTTAGCGCCTTTTTTCTTTTTGCTTTACCGGGCATAAGCTTCAGGATCTTTTGCAAACATGCTGCTTTTGTGCGCCTTTGATTCTGAGTTTTGGATGGCCTATTGACATCAGCATCTGTTGAGTGATACTCTGGAATCTGTGGTCCTGTTGCATGCGGCATCCGTTTGTGAAGGCATCTCTTCTCTGTTCTCCGAGCATTGACGCTTTCCCCTTTTCCTTAGATGTTTCCTGCACATTGCTTTATGTTATTTCCTGTCTTACAGTTTACGCAAGGAAAAGAGTAATGATGATAAAGATTGACATGAAAGCTTTAAGCTCTAATGAATGCATAATCATGACACCCATAACGAACTGACTCTTCGAAAAACACAACACTATCCTTCTTGAATACTTTGGCGTACAATCATTAATTTCTTTTAAGGCGCGCGCCCAATTTTGGTCTACAGACAGCTTTCCTTGAATACTGCGCCGAGGAAATTTTGCGATGAGTGATTTCTGCGTCTCGCATCACAGCATCGAGGATCGCGTCGTCAAGATGTGTCATCGCAGAAATTGATGATCGCATTTATCGCAAATTGCGTTCATCGCAGATCGCAACATCACAAATCGCGCTTAGTCATCCAATCATTGTGTGCTACTTACACGATGTTGCGATATGCGGCGTCGCATATCGGCCGTCGGAGATTCCTGAAGTTTTTTCATTTAAGAGTGCTTCATAATGTATGCGATGCGATGAATTTCGCGTCGCTTCTTCGCAGCTTATTATGCACATAGGAAAACATTTCATTCTCTTCTCACGATGCGATACAGTTTTTAGGGAGTTGAAATACAAAAATTTTGATAAAATGTTTTTTGGATTTTTTATTAAGGGTCCCCATTTGCTTGGTGTTATCGCTAATACCAAACAAAGAGGGGGGTTGTTGGTGGCCACAACACAACCACAATGATATGAGGTGAAAGGGAAGGAGAAACTAGTGTGCAGGTTGAAGAAGAGCTTGTATGGCTTAAAACAGGCTCCAAGGCAGTGGTATCTAAAATTTGACAAGTTTATGTCTGAACAAGGTTATACTATATGTCACTCTGATCATTGTGTTTATCTGAAAAAGAAAAATGATGGTAGCTATATTATATTGTTATTATATGTAGATGACATGCTTGTTGCAAGATCTAACATGCAAGAAATAAATGTGCTAAAAAGAAAATTGGAAAACTCATTTGCAATGAATGATTTGGGAGCTGCAAAACAAATCCTTGGTATGAGAATCACTAGAGACAGGAAAAATCGCAAATTAACATTGTCTCAAGATGATTACATACAAAAGGTGTTGAAAAGATTTAATATGCACAATGCAAAACCAGTTAGTACACCTTTTGCTAGTCATTTCAAACTTAGTAAGGAAATGTACCCAAAGACCCAAGAAGACATGCATTATATGTCTAAAGTTCCATATGCATCAGCAGTTGGAAGCTTAATGTATGCAATGGTCTGCACAAGGCCTGATATTGCACATGCAGTGGGAGTTGTAAGAAGGTAAATGAACAATCCAGGAAAGGGACATTGGATGACATTGAAATGGATTCTCAGATATTTGAAAGGTACCACAAATAAAGCATTATGCTTTGGTGGTTCAAACATTTCTCTATAGGGATATGTTGATGCAGATATGGCAGGTGACATAGATAACAGGAGGAGCACTACAGGATATTTATTTACTATTGGTGGAACAACTGTCAGTTGGGTTTCAAAAATCCAAAGTGTTGTTGCGCTTTCAACAATAGAAGCAAAGTATCTTCCTGCTACAGAGGCTAGTAAAGAAATGATTTGGTTACAAAGGTTTATGGGCGAATTGGGTAAGGAGCATGATATGGGCACGTTATACAGTGATAGCCAAAGTGCCATTCATCTTGGAAAGAACTCAGCATTTCGTTCTACGACTAAACAAATACAGCTCAAGTACCATTTCATACGATCAGTGTTGGAAGATGGAGAGTTGAAGCTGGAAAAGATACACACTAGCCAGAATCCTACAGACATGCTAACAAAAGTTGTAACCAGGGAGAAACTAAGAACATGCTCAGTTTCAATTGGCCTTCAAGGATGGCGATGAAGATGAGAAATGGCCAGGTCCAAAGAGGAGTCATTGTCCAGCAAATGAAGCACCAGCGGAGTTCCTACAATCATTCTCCAAGTGGGAGATTGTTGTGTGTGGAGCATGATTGTTCAGAGGTCTTTTGTTTCAGCCGGATGTATACCACAGGAAGTTTGTACACCCCTCCATGCGGGGGGGTGCAGGGGCAGTGCCCCTGAAGCCAAAAATAGACGTAAAATTTCCTTGTAAAGGTATAGTAATGTCTAGTCAATCTAGGCCGTTCATTAGGTGGATGATCTGACGGTAGAGCTTATGTTTAGTTTAGGGCTTTTTGCCCTAGAAGGCAACCCCTCTCTTTGTATGAGGGCATTGTATTTGAGGCTGTGATATAGATGTGTATTCTCTGAGCGAGAAATAGAGAGGTGAGACTGTGAGAGAAAACAGAGGATATTACAGCGGATTTGTTGTAGGTTGTGTCTCTTTATTTTGCTGGATAATAGAAAGGAAGGATGATGAACCCCAAATTTGGTAACATTTTGGGCTCATTTGGCCTAATTATCCCTGTTCAATCCTTCATTTTTCATAACTTATGCATTATTTTTTAGTATGTTTATGTCATTTGTATGAATAAGGGTAGTCACTATTCCTAGGTGGCTAACACGTGCTCATTTCAGGATTTTTTGACACATGTTGGAGCAAAACCGAGCAGACATGGGCTAGGAGACAGCCAAGCTTGGGTTGAGGATTCGTAGGGGGGTTGTCTATGGCATTAAATAGCCTCCCTCGGGATCTTCACCCCCAACTCTGAGCTCCAAAGGCCACCAAAACTGGATCTAGAAGGCAGCCAAACAGATTTTTTGGAAGGAGCTATTCACTCACAGTTTGGGCAGCCAAGTCCCATGGATTTAGGAGGCCAGCTAGGGCCTCGTGGTGTATAAATGTTAAGGCCTCAGCCTTCGTGAGGGACTTTTGAAAAACTCTTGCATATTTTGCACTACAGTGCTGCTAGCTCTGTTTTGTTCTCTTGTAGCCATTGTTGGCATAACTCTTGACTTATGATTATTTTTTGATAATGAGAAGCAGTCAGATTTGATATCAGCTCTGAGTTTTTTATAGGAGCCATAGCTCTCGAGGTTGGGCCCAACCTAAGAGCCTAGGGCCTCCTTCTTTGTATTGTTATCTTTCCTTTAAGCACTGTGATTTTCCTTTTATGCATTTGAAACGTGGTTTTGTTGAGCAAGATTTAGTTGTGTTGGTTAAATAGGTCACTGTTGAGAAATAGAATTGCTTCAGATGTGTAGAATAGATTGATAAAGCTCCAGAAAAAGGGGTTGTCTACACCCTCAGTTTCACCTCTCCCTTATTGTATCAGGGGCTGGAATTGCAGAAATAGTGCTGCCCAACACAAACACTAGTTTGCTTGACCATGCAATCTTTGGTGTAATGTCTTCATTTGTAGAAGTTAGTCATGCGTTCAAATCTTTTGAGATGTTTCTTTGATTAAGTGTTGTACATGGTTCTCTTTAAGAAATAAAGCTGCTTTTCATTTGCTTCGGTGACAGTTAGGATAGATTAGCTAAGCTTTTTATTGTGTGTAGGACTTGGTTGAATTGGTTAAGTATACACCGTGGAGGGCATCTCCATCACTCTCTCATCCACCTAAGCTTCGTCCAGGCCAGCTGCTCCATCTCCTAGTTAGGTTCCTCATCTCACAACTACTCTTCTACCCACGTAACCCTACCTTCTTGCTCTTCCGTTACCTTAGCCTTCTTTAAGTCAAATTAGCTTTCCACACCCTCTCATCACTTCATCCATCGGTCACTGGGTCATTTCAGACCCCCACCCTACCGCCCTATCCATTCATGCATCCTTTGTCACTCACCCATCCTCCAAAATCCAATTTTAGAACATCCTGTAGAAATCCCTGAAACAACCTGTAGAACCGCTGCAGACTTCCTGTAGAAGCTCACAAGTGAGGTTGTTGGATAGCCAAACTTTGTGAAACTCTCCAGAAAGGTGTTAGGGACTCCTTATACCCTCTTTGAACCTTCCCAACCTTTTCCAAATATTCCTCATCCTTGATCCACCCCTTCACAGTAAAAAGCCAGTTAAAACACATGCATGATAGTTCTGATAACTTATTTGAAAATACAAAAAGATGTTTCCTTCAAATAGAGGTAGCCTAGACATGTGCATTTTACCTTCATAAAAGTAATGGCATCTCTTTTAATAGTTTGCATTCTCTCCTCTGCATTAGTAGGACTAGCTGGTAGAATTAGGGTTTGCTAGGGTTTATGTTACTTTTTGGCTTTCATTTTCTTTCTGCAAGTAGATCGGCTTCCTCTGAGTTAGCTTCCATCCATCAGTTAAAAAGCTTCTTCTAGAGCTCATAGAAGTTGGCTTGAGCCCCTAGCGGACTTGTGCCAGCTGACTAAGTGACAGCTGCGGCAAGAGCTAGTACTTGTGCATACAGCACCGTCGCTTCCAAGTTTGTTACGAACTACCGGGTTGATAAAAGTAAAGAAGGGAGTCCCAGGAGTTGCAGCATTATTGCTGCAATAATGAAGCCCACCATATTTTTGGCACCATTGCCGGGGAAGCGTTAGAGTATTGGTGATTGTTGCTTTTCTTCTATTTTTCTACACTCGCCTTCTGCTAAATAGTTTATTTCATTTCCATTCTGCAATTTCATTTCCGCAAAAGTAAAATAGATATTTCCTACTTTCATAGATTAGCATTTCAATTCTGCAATTTCAATTCTGCAAGCGTAGATTAGCAATTTCAATTCTGCAAGCGTAGATTAGCAATTTCATTTCTGCAAGCGTAGATTAGCATTTCAATTCCGCAAGCGTAGACTAGCATTTCATTCCTGCAATTTCATTTGAGCAAAATAGATTAGTCATTTCCTGCTTTCATTTCAATTCCGCATTTTCATTTCAGCAAGATAGTTAGTTGCAGTTCAATCTATTTTCAGTTTTGCAGGTGCCAGAAACAAAGCAAAAAGCAATCAAAAGCCTTTCCATTTCATGCCTCGTAGGAACAGAGATAAAACCGGCAAATTCTTACCCAACACCCCCACCACTTCACTAAGTCACCCTTCTCTCTTCTTTGGTGACAGTGATCCAGAAGAACCTATAGGCGAGCCTCCTGAGATATACAAAGATCCTATAACAGAAGAAGAGTTAGAGAACACTCCACCTAAAGCCATGGCTGAGAATAGAAGAGAAGATGAGAGAATAGAAGGTGTCTTTCCTATCCGAGAGACCAATGGAGACATGAAAATGAAAATCATAAGCCCCTCTGCTTTACCTCACTTCCATGGATTAACTACTGAAGACCCTGATACCTTACTGTTTGAGTTTGTTGTCCTTTGTCGAACCTATGACTATACAGAAGATGAGCAAAAATTGAAACCCTTTCCCTCTACCCTTAAGGATGCAGCATTACGCTGGTTCATGGGCTTACCTGGAAACAGTATCACCACTTGGGCTCAGATGCAGCAAGCTTTCAATACCAAAAACTAGGACTACTATAGGTCCAAGGAAGCCAAGGGAGAAATCTTTCGGATGACCATGGGAAATGATGAGTCTTTAGAAGATTATGAGGAAAGGTTCCAACTTAGCTATAAACGGGCCAGGTGCACGCTTGACCCCGAATCTCTCAAGTTGGTCCTACTCCGAGGAGTCCCTAAAGACCTTCTAGATACCCTTCACATGCTAGCTGGAGGAGATATTTACCAACTACCTTATGAGAATATAAAGACTATGTTTAGAAACCACTCTAGGGCAGCCCGGAAAAGAGGTAGGGGAAACCCCCTTTCAGCTAGTACTACTTTCTCCAAGCATGAGTTTGTTAATCAGCTGGAGGACCTCAAAAGTGAGGTGAGATAGACCATTGCCATGCAACTTGATACATTCTGAATCCAGCAAAAGAAAGAGGAAGCTAAGAGGGCTTTGGCCATCTTCTGTCCTAGGTGTACAAGGAAGCACCCTAAGAACGAGTGTCCATTACACTCGGTAGAGGTATGTTTCGTTTGTGAGGAGGACCACCCCACAAACCAATTCCCAACCTTACCTGGGTTTAAGGCCATGTACCAAGGAACTGAGGCACCCACTGGACCTCTCTACTTCCTCCACCAAAGGAGGCCGCACAGACCTAGACCTTACCAGCAGGGGATGCAAGGGACATCCCAAGCTTATTATAGCCCCAACCAATCTGCTCCTATGCCTTCTTGGGGTCCCCCTGCTCATCCTTCCTGGTCTGTGCCTCGTCCATGGTCTTACCCACCTCAATACCATACTCAACCAACTACTCATTCATTTCACTCCCATGTCTAGCCACAACCTCAGTCGAATGCACCTCAACTGGGGTGGAGGCCCCAGTACAACACTCCTCCCGCCATTTTGCCTCCACCACCATCTCAACCACAACCATTACCTCCGCTCCTCCAAGACAACCCCAAATGCCTGCTCAACCAAACCCGAACCCTAGCAACCGACAGGCCCAGCAGGTATATACCGCGGAAACAACATGCCCTACCTATGCTGTGGAGATCTAGAAGATCAACCTGCGATCCAGGAAGATTCTTCCGGATCACCAACCTCCTCCCCCAGAGGACAAGGAAGATAAACAGGAAAGTGAACCAAAGACCACTCCACCCTTTCCTGAGAGACTAACAGTCACCACACAACCCAACCCAAAGGAGAATGAGCTTCTGGGAGAACTCAAACAGTTGTGTGTGAGAATGCCATTTCCCCAAGCCATCAAAGATGTACTGATATACAACAAATTGGTTAAGGAAAAGTGTTTCAGGCACCCAGGTAGGTGAAAAAGAGATTCCTCAACCATCAATGTCATAGGACAACTATCTGATCTTATGTTGGGGCATGTAATCTATCCAAAGTATTTGGATCCTGGGAGTCATGTAGTTGATGTCCACATCAATGGCACCATCATACCCCACACTTTGATTGATTTAGGGGCTGCCATTAATGTGATGACCAGGGATACCATGCTCAAACTCATCCTTCGGGGTTCCTTAAGGGAGACCTCGACGGTCCTACAATTGGCAGATCGCTCCACCGTGACTCCCGAAGGGATTGTGGAGGATGTCTTGGTCTCTGTTGACTCTTGGGAGTATCCTGCGGACTTCTTGGTTCTTCAACCAAAGGCAAAGCTTACTGGATACCCCCTTATTTTGGGAAGACCTTGGTTAGCCACTACGGATGCTTACATAAGCTGCCGAGCAGGAAACATGACCATCAAAAATGGTCCTATGTCCAAGCAGCTAGTCCTATACCCTCCTGCCCAACCTCTATTAGAGCATGACTTACCACTTTGGTTGGAAGAAGGAGAAGAGGATGAGGTGTACTCTGCACCCTTGTGCACCTTAGAAACCACCAGGGGAGGTCCTCAAACCGAGGATGATTTGATTGAGACCTTGACTCAGAATCCGCCTCCCAATGCATTGTCCTTAGAGAAATTGGTGGAGGATACTCAAGCCAGCACCTTAGTGGACCTTTGTATGACATATCCAATCTCTCCTAGAGTAAAAAATGTGGAGTTTGGCCCCGAGAGAATGTTAAAGATCAGCTCCTCCCTATCTCCTTCCCAGGAAAAGGAGTTGTATAGTCTGTTGGCCAGTCATCTAGATGCTTTCGCTTGGAACTATAAGGAGATGAAAGGAGTCCATCCTTCAGTCTGTACCCATCATATCTACATCAAAGAAGACTGTAAACCGGTCTGGCAACCTCAGAAGAGAATGAATCCAGCCCTTAAGGACATTGTCAAAGAAGAATTGCAAAAACTGTTGGATGCAGGATTCATCTACCCCATCTTGGATAGCGAGTGGGTGTCCCCTCTGGTGTTGGTACCCAAGAAAAATGGAAAGTGGAGAATCTATGTGGACTACCGAGAACTGAACAAAGCCACCAAGAAAGACCACTTTCCTCTGCCTTTCATAGATCAAGTGTTGGATGGACTGGTGGGGAAGAAGTTCTTCTCTTCCCTAGATGGGTTCAGTGGGTATAACCAGATCCAAATCAGCCTGGAAGACCAAGATAAGACCACCTTCACTTGTCCTTGGGGTACCTTTGCTTACCGAGTCCTTCCCTTTGGGCTATGCAATGCTCCTACCACTTTCCAAAGAGCAGTATTGAGCATCTTCTCTGAGCTGGTCCATGATTCGGTGGAAATCTATATGGATGACTTCACTTCTTATGGGTTCAACTTCCAGGAAGCATTGTCCAGTCTGGGAAAAGTTCTAACCAAGTGCATTGAGATGAACCTATCCCTTAGTCCTGAAAAATGTGAATTCCTGATGACTAAAGGAATCATGCTAGGACATACCATTTCTCGCCAAGGATTGCAGGTGGATACTAATAAAATTGCTCTCATAAAAAAGGTTCCACCTCCTCAGAAGGTAAGAGATGTTCGGAGTTTCTTAGGCTTAGCAGGATATTATAGAAGATTTATTAAATACTTCAGTAAGTTAACCTCGCCACTGTTTGGCCTTTTAGCAAAAGATGTCGAGTTCAAATGGACAGACGACTGCCAAAGGGCTCTGAATGAATTAAAGGATAAGTTGGTGTCTGCCCTGATATTGAGAGGTCCAAACTGGGCCCTACCTTTCCACATCCACACTGATGCCTTGAACAAAGCCATAGGAGCAGCCTTAGGACAGGTTGAACAAAAACTCCCATATGCCATATACTTTGTCAGCAAAAACTTATCCAAGGCAGAAATGAATTATACTGTAACTGAGAAAGAGTTCTTGGCCGTGGTCCATGCCCGGAACAAGTTCCGACACTACATCACTGGCTATCAAACATTTGTACATACTGATCATGCTGCAATTAGATATTTAATAAATAAACCAGATGTGAATGCTCGTATTATTAGATGGTTACTTCTGTTGCAGCAGTTTGATTTGACTATCGTTGATAAACCAGGTAAAGAAAATGTTGTTGCTGACTTCTTGTCTAGACTGGATTTACCTGCAGGTGAAGATGGAACAGTGGACGACCAGATGCCAGATGAACATCTGTTTGCTATCTCAGTACTCTCTCCATGGTTTTCTGATATAGCAAACTATCTGGTCTTAGCACAGTTCCCTCCGCATCTATCTTCAAAAGAGAAAAGCAAAATTGTAAGGAAGAGTGCCTCATTCACTTGGATCGGGGGCAACCTGTTCAAACTTGGCCCCGATCAGATCTTAAGGCGTTGTGTAAGGGAGGAGGAAGTCTTTGACATCCTCCTAACCTGTCATGATGGGCCTTGTGGAGGAAATTTTGCAGCCAAGAGGACTGCCTTCAAAATTCTACAGGCAGGCTACTATTGGCCCACGCTTCATCAAGATGTCAAGAGATATATCAGCCAATGTTACTGATGCCAAAGGATGGGGAAGATGACCCCAAGGGACGAAATGCCTCTCCAACCTCAAGTGACTCTTGAACCATTTGAGAAGTGGGGTATGGATTTTGTGGGTCCTATCAATCCTCCTTCAAGGCAAAGGTCTTACATCATTGTGTGCATAGACTATCTGAGAAAGTGGGCGCAAACCAAGGCAATCCAAGCAGCGACAGAAGAAAAGGTGGCTGAGTTTTTAAGAGAAAACATCTTCTACAAATTTGGCTACCCCAGAGAGTTAGTCACCGATCAAGGAAGCCAGTTCACCTCCAACTTAATTGAATACTTGCTTGCTCATCACAAGATCAAGCATAGGACTTCCACCCCCTATCATCCTCAAGCAAATGGGCAGGTGGAAGTCACCAATAGAGCATTAGAAGGGATTTTGACTAAGGTAGTGAGCAGCAGCAAAATGGATTGGGCGGATCGGGTGGTTGAGGCCACTTGGGCTTACAACACTACTTGGAAGACCACAACCAGTTTCACACCTTATGAACTGGTATATGGGAAGAGAGCTTTGCTGTCAATTGAGTTCGAGTACAACACATTGAGGATGGCAGCTCAGCTAGACCTAGATCTCAGGGATGCCCAACAAGAAAGGTTATTGCAGCTGAATGGGCTAGATGAACACCGAATGCAGGACCTTCTCCACTCAGAAGTGGTTCAACTTCAGAGGAAGATATGGCATGACCGGCACCTCAATGATAAGAAATTCCAACCGGGAGATTGGGCGCTGCTGTATGATTCTAGACATAAGGATTTCAAGGGAAAGCTGAGGAAAAGATGGCTAGGACCATATGCAGTGGAGAAGTGTAATGACAATGGGTCTGTTCTTATTCGGACCATTGATGAGGAAGCCATCCCCATGCTCATCAATGGGCATCGACTAAAGATCTACAGGAAACCTCTTTTGAGGCAAGAGTTCATCAAAACTATGGAAAAATCAGTGCTGGTCATAGAGAAGGGCTCTGCCTCTGTCTTGGGCATGCCCTGGGCATCATAAAAAAAATAAAAAATAAAATAAAATAAAATAATAAAAAAGACCCTTGGGTGAAAACCTCTCTGAGGCGCCCAAGGCAGATAGTAGGGGTGAAAACCTCATTGAGGCACCCCTGTTATCTCCTAAACAAAAAAAAAAAAAAAAAAAAAAAAAAAAAAAGGAGGCAGAAACAGAAAAACAGGCTCAATCTTTGGAAATTAATGCAAGTTGCAGGTATTCCATGCAAAAAAGGAGGCCTCTCAACTCAAGGACAAGGGTCCCTACCATGCTACCAAGCGACCTCACCAACACTCCCTCCATAAACACTCATCTCTTCCAAGGTTTGGGCACAATATGGTCATAGTTTAGCCTTCTACAGGAAGCTACAGGACTTTCTACAGGAAGTTCTGTATTTCTACAGGAAACTTCCTGTAGAATCTTTGGACGGGCCAGGACCGACTATGTAGAAGAATTTGAAGCTCGAAGTCCAATAAGGAGGCATGCAACCAATTTTTTTCTCCATCCCCCACTGCTGTCGCCTCCCTTCACCACCATTGCTGCCATATGATTGAAACACCTGCACAGTCATACCAGAACGTTGGACTCTCAGAAGAAATAATTTTAAGTGGAAAATAAAGCATGCAGAGGCCCAATGCGCTACCTGTCAAGGTGATCTGAGGACCCTGCACCTGTGAACGTGACTCCACCATTTCGGCATGCACCCTAGGAGGAGAAACGGCTACAGGATGTCCTACAGGAATCCTGTAGCAGTTGATCCGGCTAGAGCACACACCATGAAGATACCTGCAACTCATGAAGCTGGCACATGCACCATCCACGGCCAGGGAACCGGTCTCGCAACCAGCAGCAGTCAATAAAAAGGAGCTCCCGTGCCTGTGCATGAAGCAGCAGCAAGCGGATTAATCACCCCTCATCCTGAAGCATGTGAAAAATCACGTCCACGGCCGCATAGGTAAGTGCCTCACCCTGTTTCATCAAATTAAATAAACGATGCTCTAAAATGTGTGTAAATATGAAAATGAATGGATTGAACAAGTCGGGTAGCCATTCAACTAGCCACCACAACCAGCCCGACAGCCTCGTCCGATCCGAAAATCTTTGGTTGTGTTGACGCGACAGGAAATGGACACGTGGGAAGCATCCAATCGGAGAGAAGCGACGATCTAACAGGAGTGGCGGCGGTAGATATACAGGGAATGATTCGGCGGTCAGGCATACATGCAGCGGAATGATAGCAAGTGACGTCAGCCAACGGGCTGACGGGGACAGCTCACCCTCGCACCACGAATTCCGCAGAATTCAAATCCCTTGGCTAGATCTCGTATGGCGCACTGCACTCATTTATTCCCAATCGTTTTGCAGCCGAGTATGCATCCTAAATTTTCTGAAGGCTGTTACTCCGAGTTCTCGGCCTGTTCCAACATCCTGTTGCTGCATAGAAGGCCCAAAACCACTGAAGCACTCCCCAGAACCCGTGCACGACTTCTACAGGAAGCTGCGCTACAGGAAGTTCAATGTTACGGAGGAATTTGAACTGTTCACGTCGAAGGTGGCAATTCTGGGATAAGGTAAGTCGGAACATAGTTCGCCATGCAATTGGTTCGAAAGGTGGTGAAGTCGACATGTTAAAGGGGTAGGAAACCGTGAATTACAGTATGTGCATGAATTTACAAGCGTCTTCTTATTGCTGCATGAGAATTGTCATCGTAGTGTGTATGCGGGATTTTCTCCAGGGTTTGATTCATAATTGAGCCACTGTCAAGGCTCACTCGTAGACAGTCATGAATTTTATAAACTGTGTGCATAACAGAGACATAGCTCTGCGCTCTGTCTAAGGAAATCGCAAAGATCCACTTCTGTATACGAGTAGGCAAGCTCAAGCCAACACAGCAAGTGTCTACCATGCCGGGAGGGTTCATTAGAAAAGAGCCTACATATTCAAAGAAGTTACGGGAAACCCCTGAGGTGGTGGACCTGTTTTCTCGTGCACGATGGATGTCATTCTGTGACAAGCTTCAAGGTCACGATGATGAGTTTGCAGAAGAATTCATGCAATCCTTGCAGCCAAAGTCAAAGACATTGGCTGTTGTCAACTTCAGAGGATTGACCCTCAGACTCACCCCACAGTTCATTAGCAGAGTCACTGATCTACCAATGGGGGTACCTTGGGATAAGGAGGAGAGAAAACTGGGTCAGAAAGCTAAGAAGCAGTTCTTTTTGCCAGAGGAACAATTCTCAGAAGCCAAGAATGGAGTTCGAAGAGCCAGCCTACAGCCGTTCTGGAGTGAGGTCAGCCTCCAAATTATGAAGTATATCACATGCGAGGGGTGATTCAGCATCGTGTATGGATATCATTTCTGGTTGCTCATAGAACTTAGGCACCAAGTTGACCTACCCTCAGAGAAAAAGTTAAGTATTCCTTACTTCCTCCTGCAGTCCATGACTGAGTGTGCCACCAAATTGAGAGAGGGAATGCTAGACCGGATAGCCCATCATGGGCTCATTAAGCTCCTCGTGGAAGATGCACTCCACACGTACATCGTCCCTCTCTCCTGGGAAACCTTTCGAAATTTGACTAAGGATGATGACATCCAAATGTTGGCTGAGGAGCTCACCTCCTCCAGCAGTGAGGAGAAGGAACACACTCAAGTAGAGAAGAAAGGTAAAGGCCAAGAAACTCTGGCCAAAACACCAAAGAAAGAATAGAAGGGAAAACAAGAGAAAAATCAAGCTGCCAAAACAGAGGGTGACAAAACCACACTAACACCCAGGGAGAAAAGACTACAGAGCAGGGTGGAAAGGACTGAAAAAGTCCACATCAGTGAGGGCACCTCTAAGGCAGCCTCAGCAAAGTTAAAAGAAAAAGCACCCTCAGCCAAGCAGGCTAAAACAGTGCCGCCTGTTTCTACAGGAAAGTTAAAAACGGCTTCTACAGGAAGCCAGAAATCAGCCACTACAGGGCTTTCTACAGGAAGTCCTGAGAAAGGAAAACAGAAGGAGAAAACGGCCAAAATTCTTGCTAGGGAGGCAGCAGCTGTGCTGGCCACCCTAAGTACCTCTCCCAAGCCAAAGGAGAAACGAAAGAGGGAGACTCCTCTGTATTTCAAAGCGAGGAGAAGTGTAAGAATTAAAACCGGCAGGCCCCAACCTCCATCCAAAGACCCAATTACCATTGAAGACACCCCTACCTCGCCAAAGGAGAAGTCCCCCTCTACGGTATCAGTCACTTATGAGCGGGGGAGCCTGAAGACAGCTACCTGGAGGGAGAGAATGGAAAGGTTAGCTTCAAAAACCCCTCTACAGGATGCTGAAGCCGTTCTACAGGAAACATTAGCCAGGCTCAAGGAGACCGAAAGAATGGAGGGGGAGGCAGCCACATCACCACAAAGGGAAGAAGAGGTAGAGCACATTATGGAGCCTAGCCCCCAGCCCAGCTTGAGATCTTATTATAACTTTTTGGAGGCTAGGAAAATTATTCCACAGAAATTCACAGTGTTGCTTTTCTTTGCACTGGAGGAAGAAAGAGTGAGGAGCCACACATGGATGAGGATAGCCAAATCTAAAGGAGTAGCAGATATAGGCCCCTTGGAGGAACAACTCAAGGAGGCAAGAAGAGAATTGGCTATGGAAAAACACATGGGAAACTACCAGCGAGTATTTCTATAGGAAGAGAATGAGAAGCTCAAACTGCAGCTACAGGAACAGAGGAAAGAAAGGGGCACAGCATCAGAGGGCACTACAGCAGAACCTCAAGGCAAAGAAGGAACGCAAGCTGGTCTTGAGGAACTAAACCATCAACTACAGGAAAGGGAATTGTAAGCAAACATAGAGATACAAACTCTGAAATAGCAGGTGCAAGAAAAAGAGGCACAACTGGCCTGCATGGCCAGCTGGGCTATGGATGCTCTACAATGTAGGCAGCCGGCCAAATCTTATGGCTTATACCTACGGGACAAGTGGCTGCAATTCCAAATTAATGCATTGGCACAGAGGGGTATCTCCCAAATCCAAAACCCCCAACAGTTCACAGATTTATGCAACAGCAGCTCAACAGAGGACAAGGCCAAGCTATCAGAGTTCTACCTCCATAATTTGGCCCTTCCAAACGTAACTTCATGGGACCCCAACACAGTCATGGGGGATATGCAGCTGATGGCATTTACCTCATGGTTAAACCATGAAGAAAAGAGAGCGACAGAGGTCAAAGATGTTATGAACCGAGAGTTACATGAACCACTGCTGATTAGAGCAGAGCCAGAGGACCCCACTGCATTGATATCAGCCCACCAACACCTAGCAACCAACTCTCAGGCTTTATTAAAATACATGGATCAACAGGCTCAGGCTATAGCGCACTTCGAGGATATGGAGCGATTATTAGGGGACAATTGTGTGCATGCTTGCACCCGAAGGTGGAACACATTGTCCCACAGCCTCAAAATCAGGGAGTATCACACTCCAACTAGAATGAGGGAGGGCCTAGTACGGGTACCTCTCTACAAGAAGTCCATGCAGAACCTCCAGGCCAACTGGATCGGCCTCAAGCTAAGCCCACCTTTGCTTTTGGGATTGGTAGAAGGAAGCACAGAAAAAGAAGAGCATAAGCAGTGGGAAGAGGTGGAGAAGAAGGCCGGATTCCATGACAGTGAGGAGGATACTACTTCAGAAGCCTGGGATGTGAGAGTGGCGATTAAAGCAATGAAAGACGAGGAGCTGGACTAGTTGCTCAGGGATGAGCAATCATTTTAGCAGGGGGTGATGATGAGCCCCAAATTTGGTAACATTTTGGGCTCATTTGGCCTAATTATCCCTATTCAATCCTTCATTTTTCATAACTTATGCATTATTTTTTAGTATGTTTATGTCATTTGTACGAATAAGGGTAGTCACTATTCCTAGGTGGCTAACACGTGCTCATTTCAGGATTTTTTGACACATGTTGGAGCAAAACCGAGCAGACATGGGCTAGGAGACAGCCAAGCTTGGGTTGAGGATTCGTAGGGGGGTTGTCTATGGCATTAAATAGCCTCCCTTGGGATCTTCACCCCCAACTCCGAGCTCCAAAGGCCACCAAAACTGGATCTAGAAGGCAGCCACACAGATTTTTTGGAAGGAGCTGTTCACTCACAGTTTGGGCAGCCAAGTCCCATGGATTTAGGAGGCCAGCTAGGGCCTCGTGGTGTATAAACGTTAAGGCCTCAGCCTTCATGAGGGACTTTTGAAAAACTCTTGCATATTTTGCACTACAGTGCTGCCAGCTCTGTTTTGTTCTCTTGTAGCCATTGTTGGCATAACTCTTGACTTATGATTATTTTTTGATAATGAGAAGCAGTCAGATTTGATATCAGCTCTGAGTTTTTTATAGGAGCCATAGCTCTCGGGGTTGGGCCCAACCTGAGATCCTAGGGCCTCCTTCTTTGTATTTTTATCTTTCCTTTAAGCACTGTGATTTTCCTTTTATGCATTTGAAACATGGTTTTGTTGAGCAAGATTTAGTTGTGTTGGTTAAATAGGTCACTATTGAGGAATAGAATTGTTTCAGATGTGTAGAATAGATTGATAGGATAATAGTTGATAAATCTCTAGAAAAAGGGGTTGTCTGCACTCTCAGTTTCACCTCTCCCTTATTGGATCAGGGGCTAGAATTGCAGAAACAGTGCTGCCCAACACAAACAATAGTTTGCTTGACCATGCAATCTTTGGTGTAATGTCTTCATTTGTAGAAGTTAGTCATGCGTTCAGATCTTTTGAGATGTTTCTTTGATTAAGTGTTGTACATGGTTCTCTTTAAGAAATAAAGCTACTGTTCATTTGCTTCGATGACAGTTAGGATAGATTAGCTAAGATTTTGATTGTGTGCAGGACTTGGTTGAATTGGTTAAGTGTACACCGTGCAGGGCATCTCCATCACTCTCTCATCCACCTAAGCTTCATCCAGGCTAGATGCTCCATCTCCTAGTTAGGTTCCTCATCTCACAACTACTCTTCTACCCACGTAACCCTACCTTCTTGCTCTGCCATTACCTTAGCCTTCTTTAAGTCAAATTAGCTTTCCACACCCTCTCATCACTTCATCCATCGGTCACTGGGTCATTTCAGACCCCTACCCAACCGCCCTATCCATTCATGCATCCTCTCTCACTCACCCATCCTCCAAAATCCAATTTTAGAACATCCTGTAGAAATTTCTGAACATCCTGTAGAAATCCCTGAAACATCTTGTAGAACCCCTGCAGACTTCCTGTAGAAGCTCACAAGTGAGGTTGCTGGATAGCCAAACTTTCTGGAACTCTCCGGAAGGGTGTTAGGGACTCCTTAGACTCTCTCTGAACCTTCCCAACCTTTTCCAAGCATTCCTCATCCTTGATCCACCCCTGCACAATAAAAAGCCAGTTAAAACACATGCATGAAAATTCTGATAACTTATTTGAAAATACAAAAAGATGTTTCCTTCAGATAGAGGTAGCCTAGGCATGTGCATTTTACCTTCATAGAAGTAATGGCATCTCTTTTAATAGTTTGTATTCTCTCCTCTGCATTAGTAGGACTAGTTGGTAGAATTAGGGTTTGCTAGGATTTATGTTACTTTTTGGCTTTCAGTTTCTTTCTGCAAGTAGATCAGCTTCCTCTGAGTTAGCTTCCATCCATCAGTTAAAAATCTTCTTCTAAGAGCTCATAGAAGTTGGCTTGAGCCCCTAGCGGACTTGCGCCAGCTGACCAAGTGACAACTGCGGCAAGAGCTAGTACTTGTGCATACAACACCGTCGCTTCCAAGTTTGTTACGAACTACCAGGTTGATAAAAGTAAAGAAGGGAGTCCCAGGAGTTTCAGCATTATTGCTGCAATACTCGAGCCCACCAAAGGACTGGCTGTTCGGGGTGGACGTAGCCCAAACTGGGTGAACCATGTATATATGTGTCTCTCTTGTTTTATTCTTTTTCTATGTTTATATTTCTGCAATATTTTATGTGTTCCATTGCTCCGTAATATATAATTCTCTAACAAACCTCTCACACAGGAAATGATATGAAAGCAAATAAAAACAATCACTCTTAACCTCTCACATAGGAAAAGCTACGAAATAAATAACTCTTAGTCTATGAAAGCTATAAATATTAATCTATGAAAAACAATAAATCTCACACATTATAGGTGGCAAATCCAAAAGCATGAGATATGGCAAGATGAGAGGCTCCCAGTGCAAGAATTACCAATCAAGGTGAACATCACTCATGAGCATGGTGCTAAATCTATATTCCATTCAAAAGATGAGTAATATTAACTTTCCACTTGAGTATCTCCAACTTTACACATGCCTTTGAAAGAAGGAGGCTCTCATATTTATAAAAAATATAAGAAGCTACCTCCTAAATGGAGGTCCACTATTCTCTCCCTAGATCCCTATAAAATCTCATAGAATTACAATTCAAATAGGTAATAATGAGACACATATCCTCTTTGACCTTATTCAAATCTCCTTCCATATCATGAAGGGAATTTGAATTTGAGCATGGGAGGCCACATAGGGTGCCTTGGAGGCTTCTAAATCACCTACAAATGTCATGAAACTCAAGCCACTTTTAAGTATTAGAAAGTATATGTCATTTTCCTAAGTATTAACCATAAATTCACTTAAAATAATAGCAATCATTAGCTTTTGGAAAACAAAAATGGAACCCATATAATTATGAAAATGGAGGTTAATGAAAGGTTATATGGTCATGGAGTTGCGACATGTGAGTGAAATGGTGTCGATAAAGGTGAAAGTGGATGATATTTTGTATACATTTTGGAGGCTCCAAATACCCCCCAACTAATGTTATTGCATGTCCTCATGCAATCTATTGCATTCCTTAAGCATGATTTGATTTTTAATGAGCTTGGATTATATCAATTGTCCTTAAACTTTGCATTTGACAAGTTCATTTCTTTTTGCAAAGTATTCCTTGTCATACATTGAATTGCAACACATTTGGTTGGTTCTTGTGTGACAACCAAATTTTAATTGGTATTGGTTCTTTTCTTTCAATACCTTGTTTCTTTTTGTTGCAACAAGTTTCATTGAACATATTTAAGAATGCATCTTTGAATCAGCAATAGAATATGCTCACCGTTTAGTCTTTATTTGCAAATCATATAACTTTTGAACCATAATGCAATCATAATGATTACGGAAATTATGTTAGGATGAAATGAAGTGAAATGGAATGAAGTGATATGAAGAGTGATCATAAATGGATGTCCCTTCCCCCCAACTAAAGGTGTTTACAATTTTTTTTCAAATGAGAAAGGAAATATGGTAAAGTATATTCCAAAAATTATAAATTCAATATTTAAGGAATTCTCTGATTAAAAGCTAGAAAAGAACATACCTTTACTTAACTAGGAAGTGGACAAACTATGCATATGTAGAGAATTTGCATCTACTAATATATCATGTAATAGAATGTAGAATTATATCTGCTTCTTGGTTGCATAAATGGTGGATGAGGTGGTGAAATTGGATTCTTTATTTATGCTACTAAATCTATTGTATCTGCTACAAAATGTTGAAATGATATATTCTTCACCTGCTACAAAACCTCATGGTACAATTCTAGTCATGTGAATAAATGTGTTGTTGTTGAGCATGAAGAGAAGTCATTGGATCACTGGCCATTAATGAATTTCGTTAACCAATGTGAGGCAAACTTGCCATTAATGTCAATGAGTGCCAAGGTAAATAAGTACATATTGTAAGTGCAAATAGATGAGCTGATGTCGAGCCACTTGCAAGATCCAACGATCAAGGGAGATTGATGTATTCCCATGATTATCGGTGAGAGAACTTGTCATTGATGCATACAAGCCTCAAGGTACTAATAAGGACTCTAGCCCTAAACCTAGATAATGGGTTGATGTCGATAGGCCAATACTTGTTAGAAGGGAGGCATTAATGAATCCCCCATCATCTAACATGGATATGGAATAATGATTTTTTGAAGGACTATTGATGGAAAATTTGCATCAAGCATGATTTATTTAATGTAAAGGAAAATGACAAGAGGGTAAACAAGTGAACAGAAAGAAAAAGGAACAATCAACATGTAAGCAAGTTGAATGTCTCTATTAATGGGTTAATGAATGGAAATTAGGGAAACTCTGAATGGAAAGCATAAATGGAAACATATGACTCTCGCAAGGAAAATGGTGACGATGATGTTTAGCAAAAAATGCTTGAACAACTTGTCAGTTTGGAGAGGAAAAATGATGGCATTTATGAATGAAAAAATGGATTTAATTGTTCATGTTTCTTGAAATTGGTCGTAGAAAACCAATCACGGATAATTGGCTTCCTTCAATTATCCGATTTTCCTAGAACCTGAAAACAAACATGGAACTAAAATTACAATAAAAAGTAAGTGTGTTCAAAGAGAAGTGATCAATTTATTTTTGATACATATGCTAGTAAAATAGGTTCATAACGTGTCTTTGCTTCAAATCATCATGGTTAGTCCAATTTCACAATTGTGATAATAAATCCAATTTCTAAAAGGATGATATGCACAATTTCCTTAGTCATATCATTTCATAAAGATAAAGAAATATTATTTGTGAATTCTTAATGATTCCTGCAAAACAATCCTTAATCAAAACTTCATGAATCAATCATACAGATAAAGCGCCCTTACAATTTTTCTTCTTTCCTACATCATGCTTGAATACATAACATTAGATAAAACCAATAACAAATTTTTGAGCATGATTTCGGCAATGTAAAAACTCAGTCTTAACGAAATTCGGTTTGCAATTAAGTTTAGTCAAGGTGAGCTATTTCACTTTTATTCAATTGTTCTTGTCTCGTGGTTTATGATTTTTTTTTCTTGCTTCAACAGGGTGTAAGTGAGCCATCACAACAGCTTCTTCTCGGTTTTCTCTAGTCATTACATGAATTTCACATCAATTTTTATGATAATTTTCCATGGCAATTTTCTAAAGAAATAATAAAACATACAATCTAAAAATTAGTGAAATATTTACAAAACTAAAAAGTAAAATAGATGTACATAAAAGAAAAACATAACAAGAAAAACATATGTACAAACTAAAATATATATACAAACAAACATAACAAAAATCATAACAAAACCTATAACATAAATGTAAAAATGTTATAAAAAACACTTCATTAAAAAAAACGTAACAAATCATAACAAAAGAGTAAAACATAACATATAACATTCTAAAAAAAACACAACGTAACAAAAAAATAAAGCATAACAAAATAAAAAACGTAATAAAAGAAATGAAATTTGCCATGTATAAAACATTTCTATATGTGAACAAAAAAGTCAAACGTATAGAAAAATGTGGAAGTGTTTTGAAAATGAAACATGGTTTTGACTACGCAACGTTTGAAGAATGGAGAGGCATTGCTAGAGTGATTCCTTCAACTTCCCGCATAGCCCATCATAACAAAATTCTAGAACATCCAACTCTAAAGGATAATTTACTGCCTTTTGGTTTGATTCTCTTTTCCAAAAGAATCGTACAAATTGTAGGGTTAAATAATTTGGAAGGTGTTAAGGCATGATTCCTTCAAATACACTGCTTTGTGGTCGAATGTAGGAGACACGTTCTCCAGTTCAAACTTCAGACCATGTTTCAATCCTTCATGAAAATGGTTGACATCATGAGAATGTGACATTTCAACAAGTACGCCAACTCTGTCCCCAAACATTCCTCGCCACTTTCAGCACATCAAATCTTTCTTGTAAGCTCGATCCCAAATAAATACTTCATAGATTCACTCGAATCTGGGGACTTGAGAGATTGTCACAGTGTATAGATAAGTTGGGTCCAACATTCCTTCGCATCATGTTGCATAAATAGACCATTATGTTGCTGGGTAAACTAAGGATACTTCTTTCTCAGCATCATCTAAAATTGCATAGCAGTGATAACTCGAGTGCTTCCATCCATCTGACCAAATAAATCCATAGTAGCCACAGTTAAAAAATGAGATGAAGGATCTGAATCACTCCTCCTCCCATAATATGTATACTTCTGTAACGCGAACTTCAACTCTAGAACCAAACGTAAACATTGTACAATTGAATTCATATATCATGTATTGCCCAATATAAATAAACCAATTGTGTGGCCCATAGATGTAACATGTTCTTCTTTAAAAAACCTTTTTATGCTCATGACTGCGTTGGTTACATGACTGGGCAGCCATGTGTAAGGAAGATTTGTTACAGGAAGGAATTTTTCCAAGGTTTGTTGCACAGGCTTCTACATCTTCCTGCGTTGAAGGGAAGTTTTGAGTGGTGACTAAGGATTTGAACTACCACTCTAGATCTGTTGATCCTCCCTAAACTGGCTCGATTGGCCAGAAGATCTGGAATAAGAAGGAAGGGTGTCGTGATGCAGTCAATTCCATATCAGAAATGGGTGGTGTGTACTGGGCGTAATGTTATGAATGTGGCATGTTTTTAGAAATGCACTTTAGCGGGGTATGTTGGTGAAATGTGATGTGCCAACTCCAATGTGAAAACCTGGAAGGCCTAGATTTAGTTCATGGTGAAAAGCTTCTTGCAAGCTCTGCACCATTGCTAGAAATTATCATTCTCCATTGGGCATTTTTCCATGCAACACTAACTAAGATTCCTTCAAAGACCAGCGCCCTTAAATAAGAGTATAATCACCAAGCTAGAGCTAAAATTGCACCAAACGATATAACATATCATAGTTATGGACCATCTTGGGATAAACTTAAAAGAATTACCAAAGAAAATCATAGTATGATCAAGAAGCCATTATTGTTTTCTTTTTATAATTTCCAGATTAACGACCCAGAAGGGTAGGTGATAAATATGGTCTCGGGAAGGCTACATATTCCAAGTAGGAGGGAGGATCGTGATGGCTCTATCTCTTATGGGCGATATGGATCAGGTCAGGCTCAACTGCAGAATCTAGCCATTTCTGCAGTTGTGTTCCAAATATGCAGTGATTCAAAGCAATTTCGAAGCAAGATATATATATATATATATATATATATATATATGATGATGATGATGAATAATTTTGGATTTAGACTCTAAGCTAATGCATTTAATTTTTTTTACAGGTCACACAAGAACCTAAATTGTCAATTTTTTTGGAAAAAAGAATTGATATTTTTATTTAAAACTTTACATTTCCCTTATTCAAAAACAACAATTTTTTTTATCTTTTATTTTTTATTTTTTATTTTTATTTTTAATGAAAATCTGATGTTTTTTTATTATTAAAAATCAGAACATGATTTATTTGTTTTTTATTTTTTTATTAAAAATATTTTGTCAAATTATTAAAATGCAAGAAAATAAATACAATCTAAAAATTCTAAATTCTAAATAAAAATGAAATCAAGCTTCATTTTACCCTTATTTTATCCTGCTCGAAGGAAATTTTATTTTTTATTTTTTAAGTATATGCATGTTTCCAATGGAGCCATTGAAGGATTAGACTTTCTAGAATGTTCATGTCCAAATTTTCAAAATGAACTTGATTTTGTATGAGGACATGAAAAATTGTTTTAACCTTTAGATTTGCTGCAAAGATCTCTTGAAGAACGGATGAATGTCATGGCACAATTACGTTTTGATACCATTCCTCAATGTAGTCCTTGTGCTGCAAAGAATGTTTAATGTGCATTCTAGATCCTTTGTTGATAAAGGGTTAGTATCGAAATATATATATATATGTATATATATAACTCTATATATATATATATATATATAGATATAGATATAGATATAGATATATATATATATATATATATATATATATTAATAATGATATGCATCTACATGCTTTAATCATGCCTTTAGGAAAAAACTGAAAAATGAACTCTACACTGAAAACTAGTTCCTATGCACACTTCCCCGGCAATGGCGCCAAAATGTTGAGGCAAATTAATTACCTATTATCTAATTGTCAACTCGGGGGTTTCGTAAAACTTGCAAAGTGTGTGTGCATTATATATTCTAGAAATTAACTTCCAATTTAGATCAATCGAACTACGAAACCAAACAACGACAAACCAAATTCACCTATTTTAATTCAACAATAAATTCAAAACAAATCATAGTACAGTGCACGGAATTGAAATCTTAATCTACCACACTTTCAAGAACTGAAATCTTAATCTACCACACTTGCAGGTATTGAAAAGAACACCACTCTTTCAGAATGGAAATTGCATGAAATGAGATCTACTCTAAGGGATCATGTGCTCATTATCAAATCAAGATCCTATGAAATGAATAATCAAAACAACATGAAATGAAATGAAAGAAAAAACAATCATTCTTAACCTCTCACACATGAAAAGATATGAAAGCAAATAAAAACAATCACTCTTAACTTCTCCCACAGGAAAAGATATGAAAGCAATAAATCTTTATCTATGAAAGCAATAAATCTTAATCTATGAAAAACAATAAATCTCACACATTATAGGTGGCCAATCCAAAAGCATGAGAGATGGCAGGTTGAGAGGTTCCCAGTGCAAGCATTACCAATCAAGGTGAAGATTACTCATGAGCATAGTGTTAATTCTAAGTACCATTCAAAACATGAGTAATCTTAACTTTCCACCCGAGTATCTCCAACTTTACAAATGCCTTTGAAAGGAGAAGGCTCTCCTATTTATACAAAGCATAAGAAGCTACCTCATTAATGGAGGTCCACTATTCTCTCCCTAGATCCCTAGAGAATCTCATAGAGCTACAATTCAAATAGGTAATGATGAGACACATATCATCTTTGACCTTTATCCAAATCTCCTTCCATATCTTGAAGGGAATTCGAATTTGAACATTGAAGGTCACATAAGGGTGCCTTGGAGGCATCCAAATGACCTACACATGTCATGAAACTCAAGCCGCTTTTAAGTATTAGCAAGTATATGTCATTTTTCTAAGTTTTAACCACAAATTCACTTAAAATACTAAAAATCATTAGCTTTTGGAAAACGTAAATGGAACCCATATAATTATGAAATTAGATGCCAATGAAAGGTTATATGGTCATGGAGTTGTGACATGTGAGTAAAATTGTGGCGATAAAGGTGAAAGTGGATGATATTTTGAATACATTGTGGAGGCTCTACACAAGGTCCATGTGTCAATACATTGGTTGTCCATGTCATCTACAACATACATTGTATCCATGTTGTCTTGGTCTCTTCTTCATTCTTCAATGTTCAAATATAGATGCTTTATTTAACCATGTGAAGGTTGGAAGGTCCTTCTCTCCACATACCCCTTATTGCTTTCAATGTGTGGAACAAAGATGAATCTGTAACTACCTTAAGCCTTTGTGTACTCAAATATCTGCACATGGTGGGTCATATCACCTTATTTCTTATGCATGGATTTAACCTTTGTGGAGTACAAGTAATGAAGAAGCAAGAACCCCTCTAACTCTCTCATTTCCCACACATGACTAGAACTTAACATGCCCTTGTCACAAAGACTTTGTTGTGGGTTTGTAGAGTTAGCATCTACCTCCATAAATAAAACTTTTATATTCACACTTTTCCATATTCATTATTTTCATATATTTCCCATTTTTTTATTAGATACTAAAGAAACCTGAAACAATTTTTCTTTTCTATACCTAGACATGCTGGACGTCAACTTATTTTCTTTTTGCACCGAGAGGTGCATTCTAAAACCCAGTAAAACATGGATGTGTAAGTATGTCACGTCCTCAAAAAAAAATATATTTTTTTTCTGCTAATGTCGGTCAAAACATTAGCTTGAATCTTAAATTATATTTAGATTATATATAACTTTTTAATCTAATTAATGGACCAAGATTAATTATTAAAATAAAATTATGTATTATTATATATAATTTGAATGGATAATAAATTATCTTACGTGTTTAATAAATCTTTTATCATATACTTGAATTTTTGAATGTGAATTAACCATAAATTTACCTAAAATGTACAACATTAAAGTTCCAAATTAGGTAATATTTTAAACATCTTTACTATTTACTAAAGCCAATACCATTTCTTAAATCAAAGGAAAAAAGGTTAATTCAACACAAAGTATTGAAAATCATGCTCCAAAATCTTTTAGTATTTTCTTTAGTTAAATATTTGTAAAACTAATCTTTAAAAGGAAAAACTATATCTATTAATTTCATGTAGTTTTATTATAAATTTTGTCAGCATACCATGCAAAAAACATTTTTTAAATCTAATATTGACATTCAAATATTAATGTTAACATAAATATTAAACATAATATTAACAAGTATATTATAATTATTCATAATTATTAAATTTAATAACTTTGGATTAATTTAATATTCAATTTGTTATACTATAATTAACTCTAGATATATAAGGAGGGAAGAACAAAGACATAGAGTGATAGAGGTGGAGAGATAGAGGGAGTGACAAGGGATACATGGAGATGAAATGAAGGAGATGGGAGAGGAGGAATGAAGAGAGAGAGAAATATAGGAGTGAGAGAGAGAGTCACAAATATGGAGAGGGTAGAGAGGAGCAAGAGAGGGAGATAGTGACAAGGTTGGAGGGCAGAGAGAGAGAGAGAGAGAGAAGGATGTAGGAGAGAAAAGGAGAGAGGGGAAGGAAATAAGAGAGGACTTGAGAGGGAGGTAGGGGGATGGAGTTGGAGGGGAATAGAGGGAGTGAAGAAAAAATACATACAGAGTGAAAAGTGGAGAGAGAGAGAGAGAGAGAGAGAGAGAGAGAGAGAGAGAGAGGGAGTGATAAGGGAGATATGCAGAGAGCGAGCGTATGTTTTGGGGTGAGATAGAAAGACAAAGAAGTAGAAATGGAATGAAGGGGGGAAAGAAGGAGAGAGGGATGGGGATATTGACTGAGTTGGAGGGAAAAGAGAGAGAGGGGGGGGGTAGTAGAGTGGGGTAGGAGAGAAAGGGAGAGAGAGGAAGGAAGATAGAGGAAGGAAGAGAGAGGATGTGAGAGACAAAGGAGAGAGGGAGGGGGAGAGAGAGGCAGGAAGAATAAAGAAATAGAGAGAGGAAGGTGGAGAGAGAGAGGGAGTGATAAGGAATATAGAGAAAGTGGGAGAGAGGAGAGCAAAAGGGAAGAGCAATAGAAGGGGGAGAGAGGTGGAGAATGGGAAGAGAGATGTAGAGGGAGATAAAGAGGGAGGGAGAGATAGATATATATGGAGAAAGAGTGTATATGTTTTGGGGGTGATATAGAGTGACGAAGGAGAGGTGGATGGAGATAGATATATAGATGGGAGGTGAAGAGAGGGAAGAAGAGAGAGGGAGAGATAGATAGACATGAAGAGAGAGAGTGTGTATGTTTGGGGAGGGGGGTGAGATAGAGATACACAGGAGAGATAGAGGGAGAATAGATATAGGTTCAGTGGGGAGAGAGGGAAGGATATTTCTTGTACTAGATGCATTGATTTCAATGTAGATGATGATTTCTAATCTTATTTGATTACTTGCACTAGATGCATTGATTTCAATGTACATGATGATTTCTAATGCTCTTTGATTGCTTGCACTAGATGCATTGATTTTCAATATAGATGTTGATTTCTAATCCTATTTGATTACTTTCTCCAGATGAATTTATTTCAGTGTATATGGTGCTTTCTAATCCTATTTTATTTCTTGCACTAGATGCATTGTTTTCAGCATAGATGTTGATTTCTAATACATTTGATTGCTTCCATTAGATGCATTGATTTCAATGTAGATGTTCGTTTCTAATCCTATTTGATTTCTTGAACTAGATGCATTGATTTGAGTCTAGATGTTTATTTCTAATTATATTTGATTACTTGCACTAAATGCATTGATTTCAATGTAGATGTTGTTTTCTAATCCTATTTGATTGCTTGCACTAGATGCATTGATTTCAATGATGAAGTGGATTTCCAATCCTATTTGATTCTATGCACTAGATTCATTGATTTTAGTGTAGATAATGATTTCTAATATCATTTGATTTCTTGCATTAGATGCATTTATTTCAATGTAGATGTTGTTGTCTAATCCTATTTGATTTCTTGCATTAGATGCATTAAATTCTAATCTCGAGGCTATAGATTATTAAAAGAAATATTTTTCAGGATATATTTAGTAATACCTAGATGGACACTATTAAGGATTAATTAGTTGTGAGAAGTTGTGATACGTAAAATTAAATGAAATAGATGTGTAGTATCAATCCTCCTGCAAACTCTTGAAAATATTGTCTCTCTCCTTCATCATCAACTAATTATTAATAGAAAATTACATCCACATATAAAAATATAACACAAAATTTGTAACATTCACAAATGCTACCATCCAAATCCTAACACATAAACAACTCAAAGCATCCAAACACATATATACAAACCATTCAAGGCAAGAAACACATAATAAATTAAGGAATAGAATGATATGGTCATGCCAAGAAAAGAAAACATAATGTGAATTTTGAAGTTAATCTCAAACATGTACATAATAATGATAATCTAAAATGTGACATTGTTTACCTCAATTGGAACCAACTTAGATCCATCTAACATTGGATATCTCATGCACCAAGAGGGATCAAATCCCTCGAGGTGCAAACGTTTCCTCAAGTTCTACACTGTAAAATGAATATTTTCACATCGAGGGATTTGATCCAACTTGGCACATGATAGATCATGTTTTAGATGGATCTAAGCTCATCCTTAAAAATTTTCAAAGGAATCCCTATGTTGTAAACTTGATTCTCTCGTACCACTTTTTGGAAACCTTGAACAATATTCAGAGGGGGTGGATGAATCAATATCGTGCTCTATAATTAACTTGTACCAAAATTTTCTTTTCTTATCACAAAATACGATTCATTCATTCATTAGCAGCATAGTATTTGAGCAAATCTAAACATGTAAAACATGTGAGAAACAAACACAAAAATAGTTAACCATGAGAAGTAACAAAACAAAGTACATCATCACATGAGACACAATATGTTAGGTGGAAACCTAAGGGGAGAAAACCACTATTGGATGTTCTTCTTCACTCTTCTTCTATTATTATAAAATTATTATTTTACATATATATTGGCCACCACGAGTGTCCAAGACACAACTTTTCAATCATGTGAGCCACTACTAGCTCCAAACCACTACTTGTATTAACTTTGAAAGCCACCACCTATAGGAATCCACCATTCCCTCGACCTTGCAAGCCACCACCTATTGGAACCCACCACTTCCAATAAGTCTTATTTAGCCACCACTAGACTATACAGCCACCATTTCCAATTTGTCAAGTTACTACATAAAGGATGATGCTACACCCTGTCACAACAAGCCACTACTTTCCTCACTAAAGGTCCCAACCTTTAAGCTCTCGTTTGGACCATGTTTCACAATGTTTCATACTAGATCCATGATGTCTGCAATAAAACACTTCTGAACCACATTTGTTTCCAGTTTCATAATGGACTTCCAATAAAATGCTTTTCTCATATATCAAACATTGAATACATGCCCTCCAACACAATCTTTGCAATACAAACTCAATCAATACACCAACCCACACAATCAATCTTCTCATCAAAATCAAACCCTGCAGCAACACATAATAGTAATTTGGACATCACACTCAATCATTTCTAAAATATACTAGAACTCGTACAAAACAACAATGCTACATCCATAAAATTTCTAATAGAATCCTTACACAAACATGTCATCAATATGAACTTTGATCCAATATCTCTAATACAATAGTTACATCAGTAATTTGATCTTTATATCAACATCTACTAATAACAACACAAGCATGTTAGAGGAGCACAATAGCTCCATCATCCTCTAACATATGCTCAAGATCCAAGCTCTGATCTGCACATTATCTTTGCAAATTTCTAGCTCACATTCTCTCTATGTCCAACCCCTTCTATTGCACACTTTAGATTTTCTATCATTGAGGATGGTTGTAATAATTAGAAAGCACTAACCCTCATTCTCTTGACTTGGTCACCTTCTAGAATGATGAACTACTCAATTTGACTCTAATCACCAAATACGATTTCCAAAAACCACATTAAATGCCCCTAGAATTCATTAGAGTGTGCACAGAATCCCGGAAATCCACTCTAAAGGAAGTAACACACCTTCTCCATTCAAGTAAAAATATTTATAGGGTGAGTTATAACATAGGTTGTCCTCTTATGATTAGCGTTACAATGTTCTCCATACCAAACCTCTATCAAACTACCCTAGCTCTTCCAGAACTTGTCTATCATCCTATGCAAGATTCTCCATTACATGTAGCTCCTCTATAACCATTAAAAAAACATTAGTAACATTTCATCAAAACTATAAACACCATGAAAACTCCTCCAACCTTGTTGACATCAGTGCCAACATAATCGACTTCACGATTGACTCCTTTGGAAGACATCATAGGTTGACATCAATGCCAACACCATGAGGTAAACATAACCAACACCCTCAACTTCTCTAAAATCATGAATACAATTTTTAAACATGGAAATTAACCAAGGTTATTAAGGATCATAAAATATCTAAATAATTAACTTCTTCCATCTCTAATCTTCAAGAATTCGATTCATCACCTCTTCAAAATGGAACTTTTCTTTCCCCAAAATATTTTAACCTTACTATTGCAACCTATGTTTTTCTCCTTTGGGTAAATTATGTTATCACTCCTTCGGATCTCCAAGGTTGAGGAAGAGTCTAGCTGAGGTAACCACATACCATTCTTTTGACTTGGTAGCTAGCCCTACCAAGCTGGAGAGGGCTCTCTACAAAGGATCACAGCCAAGAAGGCTGGATAGATTAGGGTTTTAGGCTACATGTAAAGTGCAAAGGGTTGTTTGATTTTATTTTGGTTGGGTAGTCACAAGGATGAGTGAATTAGGTCAGAGAATGAACTAGGTCAGGGCAAAGTGAATCTGAATTGCAGAAATTTGATGGGGCAAGGTAGGCAAGGTACTTTAATTTTCGTAGGATAGAAATGAGATGGTTTAGACTAGTGAGACGCTAAAAAGAGCATGAGGGTCCTGAATTATTTTTAAACTGAAGAAATGAAACAATATTTGATGATTTTCCCAAAAAAGAGCACACAAAGATGAATTATGCTTATCACACCTTGAAAATCAAACACAATTATAGTGAAATGAATCATGAAAGGAACAAAACTTTCACACATATGAAACTGAAGAAGAAACAAGATCAAAATACCATGCCACAGGAATTCCACCGGAATAGTTGCAACTTCATCCAATATATTCCATGCCAAAGTTTGAAAGCTATTACAACATCCAAGAGAGTCCAACCTATAAAATGACTAAGAAAATGCATAATATAGGCCTCAAACCAACTCATCTTAGCCTCAAGGGTCAAATCCACAAGAGGAGGAGCAGCTGCAAGAAAAACTAAATGGATAGCTAGAGTATAGGGTGATCAAAATTACTCATCCCTAACTTAAGAAAACATATTCATTACAAGTCATTTCGGCCATTTAACTAATGTATTTACCCTAGATGAAAGTAAGAAACATAATAATTACATCATCCTTATCAATTGTATCAGCAAAACATCAATTGCCCATAGGTGAAAATTAATTTGGAGAGAAACAGTGAAAATTGGAGAAGACTGTAAAATGCGCCCTATCTTTGTCAAACACAGCCTCTCAATGTCAAACACGCCCTCCAAGTTTATGGCTACTTTTGGGTGCCTTCCCGATGTCCAAATTTGCTCCAACATAGCTTTTTGGAAATCCGCTCAAGTCTACTTTCTAGATATGCCTTTAGTTTTCAATTTGGAGCTCATTTTCCCTGTCAAAACCTAAATCTACCAAGACTAGTAAACGCACAGTGACCAAGCCAAAAGAAAGGTAGAAAGGTTGTTTTTTGGTGGTTTTTGACCTTTTTGGCTAACCAGTTTGCGCCCAAATGCTTAGAAAATTCACAAGGTGCATGTCCTCATCACTTTGAATCCAAATATTTTGGCCTTTTGTTCATCATATGCCTCAAAAAAGAGCACAACAAACTAGGTGTTGCACGTTTGATCCTTTGATTGTGTTAAAAATGCTTTAAAAAATACATAAATCATAACTTGCAAAACTTGTTAAAAATTTGTCAAAATTGGTGAGCTAATGGCTAATCATATGTTTGAGGCATGGAGTGAGTCCTCAGAAAGAATATCTAGCCTCCTTTTCTCCTCTTTCTTTGTCAAGGCTTCAATGTTTTGCATAGGCTCTTTTGAGTTTGGCTCTTGCAATTTTGTTTCTCATGGCATAGTACTTTGCCATCCTTCTCTGAATATCAATATCCCTTTTGGCCTTGTCTAATAGGCTCTCAAGATGGGTGTTCACCCTCTCCAATGAATGTTCCCATTCTCATTTACCATTTTGGAAAATTGCTCATTTAGGGTGAGTTGATTGGCTAGTTCTGCCTCCCTTTGCTTTTCTAGCTCCAAAGCTCTCTTTAGGCCTCTATTCCTTGGCCTTCTTCTTAGCACTTGTTCATCAAGTTGTTCACCATATTGTCCATATTCCTCATCAAGGAAGGCCTTAGCATTTTTAGCCTCTCTCTTTGCTTTGATGAGTTGAATCTCCATGAGCTCATTTTTGACCTCAAATTGCATGTTCTCCTGCTCATAGTATGAAATAATGTATTTGGCCCTTTGAAAATTGACATGGAACCCTCCTATGAGTGAATTCTCCTAATTGATGAAAATGGATATGTTCTCACTATCATCATGCTCGTTTGGGTCAACTAACTGAAAATCATGCTCTGTCACATGGTGGTCCTCCTCCTGCTACTAAATCTCTGCTTATGTCACCTTTTCCTTACCCTTATGTACCTGCTTTGCTGATGAACAAGGCAATGCCCCTCCCATAATCTATGGGGCAAATACTTGCTTGTGCCCTCTCTGATAGGTATGTGTCAAGGTACCTAAACCAACCCCCTTAGATTTTTTGTTTTCACCATGCTCAATGTGTTCTTGCTCATTGCCTTCATCTCTGCTAGGTGAATGAATAGTCTCATGAGATGGTGATGTTGAAGGTGATGGTGTGGATGACTCATCAGATAAAGATGGATGATGTATGGGCTGAGGTGGATGAATGGAGGTGGATGGATGTGATGATGAAGGTACTTCTTGGTCATGCTGAATAGGTGGGACTGTGAAAATCTCATTGGATATGAAAGTGTCCCATGCAATGTTAAGCTAATCAAGGTGGTGTAGGACTATGATCTTGATGAGGGAGTGGTGAAATATACTTTGCATTTCATGATCATAATCTTTCCTTTGGGCAATGAATGACATCTTGTCAATGTCCTACTAAAGATAGTAGGGCATATTGGGCATTTTGACTCTTGTGAAATGCATGAGTAGTCGAATATGATAGGAATAGAGCCTAGAAAACATACCCTTACATGTGAAGTACTTCATAATGATTTTCATCATGGGAACATATTTGTCTAGGAGGTAAGGGAAAGGAAAAATCCTCTTTCTCTCATTCTTGTACCTTGGTTTAAGATATGGCTCATAATAAAAATGATCCAATTCTCCTTGTTTAAACCATTTTTCCCCAACATTTGGGATCCCAGAGGCTTCTGATATGATAGCAGGAGATATAGTGAAGGTGACACCAACAAGGGTTACCTGGTTGTCATGGAGGTTGGTGATGAATAATCTGGTCAACACAGGATGATGCTGGATCCTTTCCACTTTCTCACAAAACTCAAAACAACCCATATGTTTAAATTTTGTGACAATGATGGGAGATGCCATGAGTTCTCTAGTATTGGTTGCCTCATGTCTAATTATTCTTCCTCCTTTCTTAGATAGCCTCCTCTCTTGTCTTTCTTCCTCACTCTAACTTCTCTTCTCTTCTTCTGCCATGAGTTATTGGAGTCAAACCCTAGGGAGATGATGAAATGAAATATAGATGTAGAGAGGATGGAATGATGTGAGGAAATTGAGGAGATGGAAATAGGTATGTGTGATATGAGGGAGGTGACAAGGGGTAGTTTTCTAGTGTAGGAATGGTAGTGGGATTCTAGGAAATGAGATTTAGGAGTGGAATTATGTTACTAGGTTTTTGAACTTAGTATTACTCCAAAACATAATGAAACACCATATAAATCAATTGTGAAGGAGAGGAATAATGTATTCTAACCTACTTGCTTGCTAGAGCACCTTGGTGGCAAATATTGATGCTTGGAGGAATCTAGTGAATTTTAGGTAATTTCTGGATCTTCTCAGGCAAAGGCACAAAAAAATGGTAAAACGCACCCTCTCCTTATAGGTACACAACGCCCTTAGAAAATACACTGAGTTTTATGGAAAACACGCAACACCAGTTCTGAACATGCCCTCCAGTTTCTAAACAATCCCTCTAGCACTGTTTTGCCCAATTTCACTTGAAATTTGAAAATTTTCTTTTGTTGAGGAGGCTTTGAGAGTGTAGGAGTGCAAATGAGTGTTCAATTGATGTATTTGATGGTTTTTATACTTGAATGGGTTTTGATTTATGCTTTGAAAACCCATTTTCTAATGTTTCATGTCACTTTTCAAATTTTCACACTAATGCTCTTTGACTTTTTGAATTCTTCCTTTGACAGGTGGATGATTCTTTGAAAATCTTCATTTTGACTTTTGTTTGGATGATATTGGTAATGGAATTGAGTAGGAAGCTAAAATGGTGACTTATTACATATAATAGACATAAAATTACATAAATGAAATAAAAATATTACATCTCTTTTAAAATAAAAGTTACAAACTCGAATAAATTCCTTATGTGAAATCAATTTTGGAAGTTCAGTAACTAAGGTTACATAATTGTAAGCCCTTATTTAACTGAAAAAGGGATATTATTTGTTTCACTCTCATACTTTGTTGACCTTATGCAGTGAGATGGTGATTTATTGGACCTTGGGAAATTGAAACCTAGGTGACCTAATGGAACCTTGAATGAATGAACTTTAGGTGGACTTGAATGATATAAAACATGATGAAATGAGCCTTTATAGTTAATGTATACTCAGCTAGACACATGAAGGTGGGCTAGCAAATACAATTTTTTGAGAGGGGAGTGTGATTTTTGATTTTGGGCTACCATCGGTGATTAAATTTTTGCATGATGACCTAGGTGGAATGATTAAAATTTCAAATGGGACACTAATATGATGTAAAAGAGGAATTTTCATCACTGATGCATTATGCAAATACTAAATCTAACATTGGCCTTATTTTGGGATGGAAGCTCCTTGGAGGTGCCAAGAACACCGTAGACCAAGTAGCCTAACCATATGGGCCAATACGGTCGAAGAAACTCAAATTGAAATGCATGAGTAAATGATTAAAACATAAAATAACTCAAAAACTGACTCACATGACTGAGGACTGAATACTCAAAATGGCAAAAAATCAATGAAGCTCCATGGCCTTCACTTCGGGCTCCAAACTCCAATGATATTCATCTTCACACTTTCAGAAAATTTAAAATGTATGTACAATGAAACCAGGACAATTCAGAAAAGATAATGCTTTAGGATCCTACCATTGACTGGTCCTCCTAAGTAGGTGTTACACTAAAATTTGTCACCATGACTATTTGCAGTTAGTATGGCTCCATCAACTGTCATACTATCCTCCTTGGCAATTCTTATACCTCTACTACTCATGTCAAACTCCAAGAAAGAGAGAAAGTCCTTAAAAAGTCAATTAACTCTGGTTACGCAGTTTCTCTTAGCCTTACCTGCGTGTACGCACCTCAAGTTCATAACACCTGCGTACTTGTACGCTCTGTCTGTAAAGGGGTGGGTGCGTACTCCTGCAAAGGTCAAAAGGCGCAAGTTTTACTCCAAAAAAGTTACTTGTGGTCATTTCTAGAGCATTCTAGAAGCTTATTTGACGTGTATTGAGCGCCTCCAGATGGTTCATGTATCCCTATGAAAGAGGAACTTATCCCATCAAGAGGGAAGCTATCCCATTCAAAGAGGGGCTTATGATGGTGGACCTGATTAACTTCCTCTAGAGCACTATAAATACAGGCATTGGGCCAGAAGGAGGAGAGGTTGAAAGCTGAACATTCCTAAGGGTAGATGCTGCTGAAATTAGGACTCCCTTATAGAGCTTGAGAGGAGAGATTCCCATCCTTTCTTAGCTTCATTTGGAAGTGGGTGAGATGATCAAAGTAAAGGAGAACTCTTGCTGGACCCTGGGAGGGACCTGCACAACACCAAGGCACTGGTTGTAATGGTTTCTTTTGTTTCCACTTAATACAATTAAGTTCATTATTCTCAACAAGTTGTTATATATAATTTGTTTCATATACTCCTTGGTCTTTATGATGAATATGTTTTATTTTATGAGTTATTCAGGTGCTATGTAATCGTTTGCTTGTTAGTGAATGCAGGTTTCAAAGAGAAGGAGGAGCTCATCTGGATTGGAGAGGCTGGACTACTACAAACAGCGTTGGACTAAAGGTATGCTTTAAACACCTGGTTGCTTGTATTCTAAATGCATATTTAGGGAAAGATAGTGCTTAATTGTCTTGTTTGTCACTAGAAAGCCTTAGCTTCTAGGGAGGTCGGTTTTGTCCGCAAAATTGACTCTTTCCGCATGACAAAATGGCAACTCCACTGGGAACCCAAAGCTTTCCAAACAGTTGAGGAAAAAATACTAACAAAAGCACCTTCATCTACCTGAGTACGATGTATGTCCCTACTACCAGCCTTGACAATGATTTGGAAAGGGATGGAGGAAGGAAGACGAGGTTCTGTCAGTCTATTCCAATCAAAGGAAAAGACCTCAGTACTTGGAGGGAGTTCTGTAGAAACAGGTGAAATGCCCCCCGGTATAGAAGAATCTGATGTAACAAGAAGAACCTGAGCGGTATGAAGTTCACTCTCTAAAAGGAAAGTGGGATCGACCGAATGTGAAATTGAATCGACCACTTGATCAACTAACGGATCATCAACCTGAGTGACATGAGTTTCACTCTCCAATGGAAGAGTGTGATCGACTGTACTTGAAATTAGATCAATCACTCCGTCAGTTGACGGCAGGTTGGGAGAAAGTTTACGGTAACCAGTTGGAAATTCTTGCTGTGGAACAGTAAGGTTTTCCAACAATTTTGAGGCTTCATCCATGTGAGGGCAAATGTGAGTTTGATGACTCCCTTTGCATAACTTACAAGGAAACCTAACTTTACCCTTTTTCCCAGGAACATGACTATCACTGGTTGATGGATCAATGGAAAGTTGATGAGATTTTTCTGACCATACTTCCAAGACCTTTGGAATACCAGGACAATTGACAAGGAAGTGGTCACCCTTACAAAGCTTGCAAGGGTATTTGGGTTTACGATGCATGTTGGAGTTTTCCTCAACACAACTAACATGTTGGTTGACTTCGTTTTTATCTTGCTTCTTCTTCTTCTTCTTCTTCTTCCCTTTCTTCTTCTTCTTAGACACCTGGTTACTAGTGTCAAGGCTTTTACCAGGTGAACAGGAAGAAATGGAGGAAGAAAAATTAGGCGAAGAAGGTAAAGGGTCAACAGAAGGTTGGTGATGTTGAGATGGTGAACTCTGTTGAGGTGAAGCATTCGGTTGAGGTGGAACAATTGGAGTATTTGGGGCCAACGAAATTGAAAATAATAATATCGGTAAACCTATTGTAAATCCAGGTAATGACAAAGTAGCCATATAAGGAGGACCAACATTTCCAAAGTAAGGAAAAGTACTAGGATTCGCGTTAGGAGGGGTTCCTAGGTTGGTAAATTCCGGAACATTTGCCATTATATTCAACTTCAGTGAATTTTATCAACAATTTAAAACTAAAATTAGCAATTCACAATTCACACCTAACAATTAAAATTCACAATTCACACCTATGGTCTCTAAAAGTAAAAACAAACAAATTAACATGCACTATCAAATCTAGGAGTCAAACCACACACAAACAGTAACTTTCCGGACTGAAAACACTAGTTGGTGATGAAGTCCAACATCGCAGAATTCAATACAGAAATGGCGGGTGGAACAGTTACCCCGGCAACCTGCTTAATGAATAGACTGGACCAAGTTCCTCCACTTTAACCGTCTCGAGTGAAGTGAACCCCCCAGAAAATCCAAGTGAGTCTAGCCGACGTCTGCTCCAGGTACAGTGGGATCTTCCCTCCACCGTCACCTTGGGTAGAACCCTAAAGATAATAGTCACTAAGGTCACCAACAACAACAAATATACCTGGGGGAACAGTCTACGATCCGATACACACGCAAGGGCAGAGTAACAAGCTCAATCCCCTTGCCGGCTCCTTGACAATAATCCAAGGTTTACCGACAAGTGACCCCAGGCTCCTCGACAATGGTTAATCCGAGGTTTACCGTTTGTAGTACGTGCATATCTGGCGTCGTTCCCAATGAAGGAGGATTGATCCCCTCACTGGTTCGGACACGATCTCATGCTTCTCCTTTAAGAGGAGCTTTCCCAGAGTATAAATGTAACAGTTGGATTTATCCTACCGCAAGATAAGCTACTTGTTTGGTTTTACTGTCTTGGAGAGTTAATTACTCTCCTACTCCAAGACACTAGCCTAAGCTATGTTGGTGTATCAGAGCCCTAGAAAATAAAAATAGTACTAGATGAATTTTAATTAAGCGCTATGTTATTAAGGTTGTTATTACTCAAATGGGTAAATGGATATGAAACCAATGGTGTTATGACCCGACCCAAAACTGAATGCAATCGAATATGATAATGTAATCTTTTCAATTCGATGAATCCTAACTAAAGTAAGGAGAGACTTTCCATTTAATTCCAACAATGCAAAAAATTGATCACTAAGAGAAAATATAACAAATTCTCTAATGCACTAATTTCATCAAGAAAAACTAATGCAAATCAATTCCAAAATAGTTTTTTTTATTTTATTTTTTGTGTAAATTCAAATCAAAGAAAACTGATCTAAATCTACGATTGATTTTTTAGAATGTAAACTATGCAAATGTAATCTATGCACAATTCACTTGAAAAGTATGCAAATGTAATCTATGCACATTTTTCATTCATATTCTGAAAATGAGAATTCTAATTATGCAAATGTGATCTATGCAAGAGAATTCTCAAACACAAGACGATTCTAATGTAATCTAAGAACCAATCAAGTGCAAGTCGAGAAAATTGGGTGAGAGTTCCAAAGATCAAAAAAATAAAAACACTCAAAGGCGATTAACACTCATACACAATTTAGGCCCCCCCCCCCCCCCGGCGAATGAGGGGGAAATTTTTTTGCAAAAACAAGAGCAAAAAGATGCAAAATTGTGAAAAGACTGAGACAAACCTTCAAGTAATGACCAAAGGAAATCAAATTTAGAATTTCTCAAAGAAGAGACTCAAAGCACCCAATTGATAAAAGCTTAAAGCAGAAATGCCAATGAAATTAGCCAAGATGAAAGCTTCTGACAGGTAACCAGTGGATCTGGGCAGCAATAAATAAACTATAAACAAAATCTAATGGGAGAAAAAGGAAAAAATGGAAATTTTCTAAGCTTTTGACAGGGGTACGCAAGCAGCCTGTTTGCACAGCTGCGGCCACGCTCTGTGTACACAGCAAAAGTGCGTACAGGTACGCACTGTGCTTAATGCAGAGGGTGCGTACTGCTCTGAAAATCAAGAAAAATAAAAACTAACTTAACCCTAAGCTATTCCACCCAAATTCACAGTCAATCAGTCAAAAACTAGAAAGAAATCAAATTTTCTCTAATCAAAGTATCAATCAAAAGAGAAATCAATCAAATCCATGGATTCCCCAACGGAGTCGCCATTTTGTCATGCGGAAAGAGTCAATTTTGCGGACAAAACCGACCTCCCTAGAAGCTAAGGCTTTCTAGTGACAAACAAGACAATTAAGCACTATCTTTCCCTAAATATGCATTTAGAATACAAGCAACCAAGTGTTTAAAGCATACCTTTAGTCCAATGCTGTTTGTAGTAGTCCAGCCTCTCTGATCCAGATGAGCTCCTACTTCTCTTTGAAACCTGCATTCACTAACAAGAAAACGATTACATAGCACCTGAATAACTCATAAAATAAAACATATTCATCATAAAGACCAAGGAGTATATGAAACAAATTATATATAACAACTTGTTCAGAAAAATGAACTTAATTGTATTAAGTGGAAACAAAAGAAACCATTACAACCAGTGCCTTGGTGTTGTGCAGGTCCCTCCCAGGGTCCAGCAAGAGTTCTCCTTTACTTTGATCAGCTCACCCACTTCCAAATGAAGCGAAGAAAGGATGGGAATCTCTCCTCTCAAGCTCTATAAGGGAGTCCTAATTTCAGCAGCATCTACCCTTAGGAATGTTCAGCTTTCAACCTCTCCTCCTTCTGGCCCAATGCCTGTATTTATAGTGCTCTAGAGGAAGTTAATCAGGTCCACCATCAATGGGATAAGCCCCTCTTTGAATGGGATAGCTCCCCTCTTGATGGGATAAGTTCCTCTTTCATAGGGATACATGAACCATCAGGAGGCGCTCAATACACGTCAAACAAGCTTCTAGAATGCTCTAGAAATGACCACAAGTAACTTTTTTGGAGTAAAACTTGCACCTTTTGACCTTTACAGGAGTACGCACCCACCCCTTTACAGACAGAGTGTACAAGTACGCAGGTGTTATGAACTTGAGGTGCGTACACGCAGGTAAGGCTAAGAGAAACTGTGTAACCAGAGTTAATTGACTTTTTAAGGACTTTCTCTCTTTCTTGGAGTTTGACATGAGTAGCAGAGGTATAAGACTTGCCAAGGAGGATAGTATGACAGTTGATGGAGCCATACTAACTGCAAATAGTCATGGTGACAAATTTTAGTGTAATAGTAGGGTTCTCCATTCATCTCTTCCAACAAGAAATAATTTTGTCCCCGGAAAGTTGAAATCTTATAAGGGCCTTTCCATAAGTTTTCGAGTTTTTCATGCTTACCTTTGTCTGTGTTTCTAGCATCCCAATGAAGTACCACATCACTGATTTTGAAATCATCTTCCTTTGTTTTCCAGTCATAGATCCTCTTTGTTATCTCATGAAGCTTGGAGGTATTCTGAAATACCTCTTCTCGTGTCTGCTCTAAGTGAATCGTTTGATTGATCTAGTGTTGAATATCATTCTCTTCACTTCCCGCTTCTTGTAACAATTTGATGACCGGGGCTGCTAATGATGTAAGAAAACTAGTATCTACTCCATACACAATCTGAAAAGGAGAAAGCCCAAGAGATTTCGTACTACTCATCCGATCTGCCCATAATGAATTGATCAGCTTCTTGTTCCAATTCTTTTTATTAGCGTCCAATAGTTTCTTGATGACGTTGATTAACGACTTATTGGAGGACTCTGCCAAACCATTTCCTTGCAGATAGTATGCTTTAGAATGTCCCAACATTATGTTGTACTTGTCACAAAACTCAGTCATCTTTTTGGACTTGAATGTTGACGCGTTGTCTGTGATAATCTTATTAGGACAACCAAAACATGACAATATATTAGTTTCTAAAAACTAAATGATAACTGAATCAGTAGCTTGTCTGGTTGGGATCGCTTCGATCCGCTTTGTAAAGTATTCTGTAGCTGTCAATATCCACTTGTGTTGTGCGGAGGATGATGGATTGATCTCACCTATGAAATCTAGGCCCCGCTGCTGAAAACGTGCATTAACTAATATTGGTTGTATAGGCAAAGGAAGAATCTTTCTTTTACCTTGGAAAACCTGAAACTCGTGATAACTCATCACTACCTTGTAGACATCAGCAAAAAGTGTAGGCTAATAGTAATCCACTCTCAGTACTTTGTTGGCCTTGGTCTTCCAATTTAAGTGGCCCCCACAATCTCCTTTGTGGAAGTCATTTATTACTTCTTGGGACTCATCTTCGATCAAACAATTCAACAACACACCTCCAAGATCTTTCCAATAAAGTGCACTGTTCATGAAGCAATATTTGGAAGCCTTCAACTATAGTGACCTACTCTTAGCCTTAGACATGCTTGGAGAAGGATTTAGATCCTACAATACATAAATAATATCATAATATCATGGAGATGAGAGAAATATTTCAGATACCTGAATGAGATCCACTTCTTCTTAATGGTCGGATATTGCTACTACAAAGTTGATGTCTAGAGCATGAAGTTTTGGCTCAGGCATGAGTTTGGCTAAGGCTTGACCCTTGATCAGCTTTGTAGGCTTGATCTCAAGATCATATTATAATAGTGCTACTTGTAGAAATTTCACCTGTAGATCAAACTGATATATGCAATGTCCTAAAGCATAATACTTGATCTAGTTCTAAAAAACATTAAGCAGAAGCATAATCGATTTCATGAGCAACATCAAGAATAAACACATATAACTGATCAAGAGAAATAATCAACCATAACACAAGATATATCACTGGGGAAAGCACGAGTATAAAACCCCTACCTGTATTATCAATCAAGTGGAAATCCTCTTCAGGTTACAAAAAGAATCAACTAAAGAGCTATCCTGCTCTTTCTACAATCAAAAGATGAAGATCATAGACTACCTAGGCCTCAATATATAGGCAACAAGTCCTCCAATCTCCCATATCATGTAATTCTCTTGGAAATAAATCCTTCTCCATTCAAGGAATACTTACCTAAAATATCCTAGCAAATAATAGTACACTTCCCCACTATCTGAAATCAATTGGGTCTCTCTCTGAACTGACATGCATCAGTTATTCATGAGAAAATACTCAGTTAACTGAATTAATAGTTGTCACATGCATGCAAGCATTAACTAACTATTTTTCACTAATTTAACAACTTGTTAAATTAGTCTAACTGGACTTGACTAGTTTAAACTAAGTTAACTAATCCTCTCAATATAGAACTGAACCTTATCTCCTTTAATCAAGGGATAAATTCTTAAATCAAGAGAAAAAATAATTGCATGATCTCACAAAGACTTCTAGTTTAATTTTCCATAACTAATTTACTCATGGAGATTAATTAATTAATATTTTAAACTATTGTTAAGACCAAATTCATTTTTACTTCTTGTAGTTAAACTAGGGACTACTAAAAATAGGAAGGGACCCAAAAATGCTATTTTTAGAAACTTCTATTTTTAGTAGTTTCACCTCTCACTCAAGGTGGCCAAAATGCTCACTTGGCCAAACTGCTATTTTTGGAAGTGCTATTTTTAGAACTTGTATCTTTAGCACATTCAAAATTTAGCATTTCTTGTTGCACATTTTTCAACACTCCCTCTCAACAAGAAAGGCTTTCTCTCAAACCCGATCTTGTAACTCTAGAATGTTCTACATGTAACACATCAACTAGGTTTGCTTGCTCCAACAACTCTTGGAACAAAAGCACTCCCAATTGACCACTCTGTTGGGCTAGAACATACTCTGATGTTGAAGCTCTAGCTGCTACCAACAAGTGCTCCCTCATTGACCTCTACGCTACTACAACATCTCCATGCATCTCACACTGTTGCACCCTTCTCTGTGCTACCTTGCACTATGCAACACACTTGTGTCTATCGCATTGATGTAGCCTACATGCTCTGCGTTGTCCTGGGATTCCCTACACTATAGCTATCTCTATCACTTGATCCGCATCTATCTCTACACAATCAGTCAATTCCTGCTACTCCACATTGGGTCTCCTGTAGCAAGGTCTCATCCAAGAGATTGGGTACCTCAAGGATCCTGCCCCTCATCCTTGGGATGATCACTCTACATCGCCCCACCTCCTACCTAGAGGTATGGCTGCATGTGATCCCTCAGCCCACCTGGTTCGATGTTTCCACCTACTGGAGGTATCTACATGAGTAGATGTCTCTACTCGATCTCCACTTAGCTTCCCCTGTTGTGGCTGCTCCACAACTTCCTGAAGCTGCTACACCAATCGTGGCTCCTCCATAATCGTCTGAGACTCTTCTGTAATTGCATGTTGAGAGGTAACATACCTTCCCTCTCAACCACCAAGTCTCCATCAGTTGCCTTGCTGCTCAAGGCTTTGCATGCATCTTGAACCTCAAGAGAATACAGGTTCTTGACCCATGAACCAATCTACTTCACTTGTCTAGTGATGGTGTGTCTAAGGAAAACCTTTCTCTTACTGAAGACTACATCATAGCCTCTATCCTCCATCATTGTGATCGACACCAAGTTTCTCTTCAGTCCTGGTACATAATTGACATCGGTCAAGGTAAGGCGAGCTCCATGCTCCCTCTAAAAAATAACCATGCCTACACCTGAGACACTATACTTCTCATCATTACCCATCGCTATGAGTATCTGGAGATCTTTCTCCTCCAAAGTACTGAACAAACTCTTGTCACCAGTCATGTGGAAAGAAGCTCCACTGTCAAGAAACCAACCACTTTCCACCATGGATGAAACCATGCATGTGAAGAATGTGAAATCCAACTCGAACTGTGAAGAAAGTGCCTGACCTTGAGATCCTTCCCCAGATCCCTTCTTGGATTTCCTCAGTGGACAATTTTTAGCATAATGGCCCACCTCATGACAACAAAGGCATCACATTTTCGATTTGTCAACCTTCTTCCCATCATTGGAAGAACTAGATTCAGGAAGAGAAACCTTCTCCTTCCCCTTCTTCGCCTTACTCGCTAAGGCACAGTTCTCTTCATCCTCCATGGATGAAGAACCATTTCTGGTGCTCCCTCTGATCTCCTATTGCATCAAGTCCGACCATAGTCATTCCCAATTTGGCAGTTTCTCCCTTTCATTAACCGAGTCCTAGTAGCCATGCTAGCTCTTAGGAAAGCTAAGAAGTGCTAGAATCACCATATCATCCTTAGATGTCACGACCCCTACAGTTGCAAACTCATCCCTGCATGTGATGAGCTTGGTCAGATACATAGAGATTGTCTCATTCTTTTCACACTTGATCTTGTGAATTTTGTCCTTCAGTGCCAGCTTCCTCTGATCACTGCTATTCTAATATAAATATTTTAGTGTTCTCCACATTGCATGCGGAGTTTTCTTCCCATGGAGGCTCAAAACAATGTGATCTTGAACTCCCTCCAAGAGAATTCTCCTAGCTCTAGCCACACACTTCTTCCATTCCACCAGTTGAGTAGCATCAATAGGCTTCTAGACTTCTTGATCAATGAATTCCTTAAGGCCTTTCTCTTCCAACACTGCCTCCATGCGATCCTTCCAAACTGTATCATTTGAGCTACCATCAAGGGCATACTGAAGCCTCAAACATAGAATGCCATCGTTGAAATAAATGGGATAAGAACTTGAGATCTATATCAAAATAATAAACTTCAAATTTCTCTTGCTTGTATACTGTTCTTCCTTGATCACCTGTGCTCTGATACCATGTAGAAATTTCACCTGTAGATCAAACGGATATATGCAATGTACTAAAGCATAATACTTGATCTAGTTCTACAAAACATTAAGCGAAACCATAATATATTTCATGAGCAACATCAAGCATAAACACATATAACTAATCAAGAGAAATAATCAAACATAACACAAGATATATCATTGGGGAAAGAACCAGCATAAAAACCCTATCTATATTATCAATCAAGTGGAAATCCTCTTTAGGTTACAAAAAGAATCAACTCAAGAGCTATCCTACTCTTTCTACAATCAGAAGATGAAGAGCATAGACTACCTAGGCCTCAATATATAGGCCACATGTCCTCCAGTCTCCTATATCATGTAATTCTCTTGGAAATAAATCCTTCTCCATGCAAGGAATACTTACCTAAAATATCCTAGCAACTGATAGTACATTGTCCCACTATCTGAACCCAACTGGGTCTCTGTTTGAACTGAAATGCCTCAATTATTCATGAGAAAATACTCAATTAACTGAAATAATAGTTGTCGCATGCATGCAAGCATTAACAAACTATTTTTCACTAATTTAACAACTTGTTAAATTAGTCTAACTAGACTTGACTAGTTTAAACTAAGTCAACTAATCCTCTCAATGTAGAACTGAACCTTATCTCCTTTAATCAAGGGATAAATTCCAAAATCAAGAGAGAAAATAATTGCATGATCTCACAAAGACTTCTAGATTAATTTTCCATAACTAATTAACTCATGGAGATTAATTAATTAATATTTTAAATTGTTGTTAAGACCAAATTCGTTTTTACTTCCTATAGTTAGACCAGGGAATGCTAAAATTAGGAAGGGACCTAGAAATGCTATTTTTAGAAACTTCTATTTTTAGTAGTTTCAACTCTCACTCAAGGTGGCCAAAATGCTCACTTGGAAAAACTGCTATTTTTAGAAGTGCTATTTTTAGAACTTCAATTTTTAGCACATTCTAAATTTACTATTTCTTGTTGCACATTTTTCAACACTACTATCCATCTACCTCTTCTACCTTCTGAGTCATTCTACAGAAGGGCTTCTTTGACCACTGTATTAGGCACATAAGTAAGAGTATGCGAATGCAAAATGTAAACTCTGAAATATTTGATCGCCTTTACCAAATCCAAGCCCTGTTTCTCAATGATGTTGTACTTAAGGGATGCATCGATAATGTTGTGACTGAAAAATCCTATTGGAAGCTCAATCTTTTCCCTTTTTTGCATTAGTACCACTGTTATAATATGCTCAGAAGAAAATAAAAATATGATAAAATCATCGGTGTAATCAGGACTAATCAAAACAGGGGCAGTGGTTAAGGCAAGCTTCACCACATGAAAAGACTTGCAGGCTTCTTCGGACCATTTCACCTCATTATCCTTTTTTAACATATTGGTCATTTCTCTAAGACGTTTAACTAAATTAGGAATAAATCTGTGTAAGAAATTCATCTTACCATTGAATGCTTGGATTTCCTTTTTGTTGTGAGGGAAATCAATTTGCAAAATGGCTTCTACTCATGAAGGATCAACCCAGATGCCATCTTTTGAAATGATGTGGCCAAGAAGTTTACCTTCCTCCATAGCAAACAAACTTTTCTTTTGATTGAGAGAGATCCAGAACTTTCTACACTTTTGAAAAATGGCTCTTAAATGATGCAAATGTTCATCATCTGAATGTGAAAACACGGTTACATCATCTAAGTATACAACCAAGAAAACATCTTTTTCAACTGAAAAGGCCATGTCCATGGCACGCTAAAAGGTGCCCCCTCCATTTTTGGGACCAAATGGAATCTTTTCATATTTGAATGTGCCCCAAGGTGTGGTGAATGATGTCTTGTCCTAATCATCCTCATGCACTAAACTTGATTGTAACCGGAGTAGCCATCCAAAAGTGAGAGCTGGAAAGTGCCCAAAACTCTCTAAAGGATATGGTCCATTTTTGGAAGTGGGTAATTATCTTTCAGAGACACTTTGTTCAAGTTTCTAAAGTCTACGTAGAGCCTAATCTCCCCAGTATTCTTTCTCATCGGGACTAGATTCGATATCCAATAAGAAAATCTTATAAGAACAATGATGCTTGCCTTGAAAAGTTTGTTGACTTATTTCTCTATGGATGGTAGAAACCTTGAGTTAATCCTCCTTAGATTTTGTCTAAAGGGTCTTTTTATTGGGCTTGATTGGGATGGTATGCTGAATTATTTTCTTATCATACTCCTTCAAATCTGCATAATCCCAAGCGAAAACATCAGAAAATTCAGACAATAAATGAATGTATTTCTCTTTTACCTCAGGAGACAATGTTTTTGACAACTTGATCATTTTTGGTTTGTCTTATGTTCTGATGTTTAAGTCTTAGACACCTTTCTCTGTAGGAACCAATGTAGGCTTCCTTGCTACATATCTTGATCAAACAAGTCTTCCAAAGGTACAAGAAATTTCAGAATATTATCATCCTTCAGCTATAATATTTCAACTTGGGTTGCTTCGATGACTTGATCATCTTCATCATAGACTTCATCCATAGAACAATTTTCAAACTCTCCTTCACTTTGAAGAAATTTATTCACCTGTTTGTCATCCCAGAATACTTGCCAATATCGCAAGTTGTCAGGAACTGAGGTCCATTGCTTCACATGAATCTCAAACTTCTTGATTGAAAAGATGGGGATTTTGAAATTACTTGCGACTATAGCTAATGAATCTGCCATAAGATTATGATTTCTTGGTACAATTGAAAGAGTATACTCAGGAAACATCTTAAGAATGTCTAAAACTGCATTTCTATATTGTTTCATTTACGGATGGTGAGCTTGATATTCACCTTTAACTTGCTTGATTACAAGTTCTGAATCACCATACTCAGAAATTCTGCGTGCAGTTAACCTTTTCAATATCTTCAAACCTGTGACCAGTGCTTCATACTCTGCCTCATTGTTCGTGCAATAAAAATCTAACTTGTATGAGAACAATCTAACATGCTGAGGGAGATTACCATGCTAATGGTGATGTGGGCTTCAAAGCCAAATTCCAATACCTACTCTGTCTTTCCCAAGGGCACCATCAAGGTCCATGGTTCAAAGGCCATTTTCCTCTTCCAAGAGCTGTATATCTTTTCTGAACTTTGATTTCAGACTCTTTTGAAGTTTCCATTACCTTCTTGGATGGATGATCTGAACCTTTTTGTGCCTTGTCTGACCGTTGTTCAGATGAACTTGGTAGCTCTTCCTTTTCTTGATCTGAAACTGTCCTTATAGTGTTGAAAATCTTGGGTACATCTTTAATTTCTACTAGCTGACTATCTACATCATTCAATCCACTATTATTATACAAAATAAAATACTCTAAATCTATATGTACAACATTTATAGGATGATTATTAGGCTTATCCTTGCTAGTTATCATGAACTTCATTTTGTTTTCTCATTACAACTTTCTCAATTGCCCGAAAACTAGGATGGTAGCATAGGAGAAGTCTAACTACAATGTGCCTCTTAATTTAGCTCCCCAGGATCTTGACAATAACATTCCAAACCATGGTGGTATATCAGCTACCACCAAATCCATTAAAACATAATTAGCAGGGATTTGATCCAAGGATACTACCAAATATTTGATTAGGCTAAGACAACGAACCTTACTGGAGTCAAAAGAATACAAGTCATGGTACTCATGAGTTATATCTAGACCCAACCATTCCATGATGGCTTTTGGAATTAAATTATGAGAGGCTCCGGAGTCAAGCATGGAGTTGTGAAGAATGAATTGGTGAATTCTCAAACTGAGATAAAATGGAGGAACATCACTATCTCCTGACTAACCATCTACAGATGGACCAAAAATCAATTCAAGCTGGTCATCTTCAATATTAACCATGTCAGACATAGGATCAACTTTGAGCATTTTAACTATATCAGACTTGTAATGGTTATTTTTGACTAGTTCAGTAAGAGGGATTGACACTTTGAACTTTGAAATTTTAGTTTCTAGATTGAAAGATTTATCTACCTCCCTTTGGACATTGTCTCTCTTCTCAAGTAGATATCTTGGTATATGATCCTTCTTTTGACTGTCATGATCTTTGTTTGGATTGCTTGTAGATGGTTGTTTTGTTCTACTTTGATTGCTTGCTGCCAGCTCTTTACCTTTGCTTTGACTACCTTGAGGATTTGATTTCTGTTGGGTAACTTTCTGTTGTGATGTCCTCTTCTAAATAGGAGTGATTGGGACATATCTATTCCTCAAATAATATTGCTTCTGTTGAGAATTGAGTGCATTCAAATATCATCTTTGGTAATCATTGGTTTGGGTCTCCAATGCATTGTTGTTTGCCAGTATGTAATCCTCATCTTTAGGATCCTCCATTTTCTCGACATACTTCTCATCTTAAGTCAAGAAAATGGGATAGTGATCTTACCTAAAGAAGTGATTTTCCTCAACAATCGGGTCTACTTGATCATCATATTCTCCTTGAGCACGATTTTGCTACAAGGGTGTCTGAATTCGCTGTTGAGATGTTGATTCTTTGAAAGCTTTCTGCTCTCTTTGTTTTATTTGTTGCTGATTTCTAACGTTAGGATTTCTAACTTGAGGCTCTTGATATCTATCCAAATTTATAATCCGGTCAACCATCCTCTCCATGGTTTTGATCAGTACATCTAAATTGAGATTGGTGGAAGAAGATGGTTCTTCTTTGATGGTCACTCTCTTTTCTGGTTTCTCATGTTTCAATTGAGACTTCTTAATCATCAAGTTTGCCTCCACACTTACCGCATTGTTTTGCATGTCTTCCAGAGTTGTGGGATCTCTTTCCCTCAATTGATAAGCCATCTCCGGATCAAAAGCATCTAGGTAGTGCTAAAGTGCCAAATCAGGTGGAGGTTTCATGTTATCCGGAATAGAATTGTAGATGTGATTGAAACTTATGGTGAATTCCTAAACCGTCTCATTAGGATTCCTCTTCAAAGTGTTGTATTCCACTAAGATCTGTAATGGATTCTTCTTTTCGTGCCATCTGGTGAAAAAAACTCATTAATCCTGGCTAAAGAATTAATAGAGCCTGTTGCAAAATAGCAGAACTATTTTTTGACGTCTCCTGAAAATCTTTGAGCTATCAGTCTCATTTTAGCATCGTCCTCATCGACTTCCTCTAAGTCAATGAAATCATCCATCTTATCAATATGCTACTGTGTTGTGACTCCTGGGCTGCCATCAAATAGAGGTAGCCTCTGGGCATAGGTAACATTAATGGTGCAAATCTTGCCATAACTCCCGGAGAATGGTGGATGGGAACTGAAATGGGTTGTGTTGGTTGAGATGAAGATAGAGAGGGTGAAGTGGACACTTTTGAAGGTGTAGTAGAGGGTATGGAAAAAGATAAGAGCTCAAGTTGATACTAAATATGAGGCTTTTCAGTAGTGATTTGTAATTGATCAGCTAGGCTTTCAAGTTTTTCAAAATTAGACCAAACCTCGTGTTCAAGTTTTAAAGACTGAGAAGCGACAGAAGGTCGATTAAACAATAACTTTGAGGTAGGAAGGTATGAGTCAAACTTTGTAGGATCAAAAAATTCTTAAGTAAGACAATAATTAGACTTTTAACGGAATAAGGATAACCCAAATTTAATGTCGAAAGGTATATCCTCGATACTATGTAGTTGATCTAGCAAGGAAGTGGTCCTTTCCAATTTTGTGGTTTCGATCTCGGGGAAAGGGACTTTAGGCTTTCTCAACAACCTCTCAGGGTCATCAACTGGAGAAGGAATATTTGGGTTAGGGTTTGACCTGGTGTATCTTTTAGAAGCCAATATCTTAACAGGGTCAGAGATCTATGACTTTGAGCTGCACAAAGATTATTTTCAAAGGAAAGTCTTCAATACCGAAATCTAAAATTGGCAATGATTGAGAGCTTACCAATGGAATGAAGTTTGATCAAACTTGTGATTTGTAACCTTCTTCATTTCTTTGAACAAGCTCTGATTGTCTTCAATCGAACCAACTGGACCAAGATGTAGAATTTGTCTCGTTCTCTCCTTGAGGCCAGCTTCTACAATCTTGGCACTACAATCACTGAATCAGCCTTTGTGAAGCTTAGTCCTATCATCTAGAGGACCAAAATCCAATGAGAACTAGTCGTGCGCCTAGGGAAAATGAACCTTTCATTCCCCGGTAATGATGCCACTCCTATGGATCTCCAAGATTGAGGAAGAGTCCAGCTAGGGTAACCATAGACCAATCTTTTGACTTGGTTTTTGGGTTGTGTTATATTCTTTCCACGATTACCCCACGTAGACAATTGGGGGGTTAGAGGGGGGGTGACAGCCCCCCCTATACAGGGGATTTGAGGGGAGTGGGTAGCCCCCCTCTACGAGGTCCGGGGCAACACCCCGGGAATTTTTTTTTTGGACCCTATATTAGGTTGGGCGGACCTACCTATGGTTTTGTGCATTGTTATTGCACATGGTTTCGGACATGATGGTTTTCGGTCCATGGTTTTGGACGCGATGGTTTTCGGTCCATGGTATTAGATGCTTCGACATGTATAAATATGTGTTGTAACATTGAAAAGACATAATGAAAAATCAATCTGGTAGTCCCGGTTTTGGGATCCAGAGGAAAATCTCTGTGTATATGTGTTTTATGTGTTATGCTCTTGCATTGTTTATTTTCTATTTTTTTGATTTCGTATGCAGGTAATTTCTTTATGGGGTTAAAACCTACATTTGGTATCAGAGTTGTTTTGGCTTTAAGGGGACGCCATTTTTGCTAAGGGGTTTCACTTGGGCCTATGGTAGACGCTGTTCAGTGGGAGATCTGCGAGATTGATTCTGGTGGTGAAAGAAGATGGTGAGTAGTGGAAAGATAGAGATCGAGAAATTTAATGGTCAGATTTTTGAGTTATTGAAACTCAATATGGAGGATCTGTTGGTGGATAAAGATCAGTGGATCGCAGCAGATCCGAGTACTAAACCAACAAGAGTGTTTGATGAAGAATGGAAGAAGTTGGATTGGAAGGTAAAGAGCATAATACAATTGTGTGTCTCAGATTTAGTATTACTAAATGTATCAGGGGAAGCTACGGCAAAGGATTTGTGGGACAAGTTAGGGACTTTGTACCAATCTAAGTCTCTGGTGAATAAATTCTTCCTATGGAAAAAGCTCTATAACCTAAGAATGAAAGATGGAGACTCGGTGATAGAGCATCTCAATGCATTTATTACTATGGTAAGCCAGTTATTGTCTATTGATATTAAAATTTCGGATGAAGATAAGTGCATTAGCTTGTTGTGTTCTCTACAAGATTCGTGGGATAGTTTGGTTATTGCAATAGGTAGCAATGCAACATGCCTTGCAGTTTGATGAAATAGTCTCATCCTTGCTGACCGAGGAGATGAGACGAAAAAACATGGAGAGCCAGAATGGTGATGCCTTGTCTATATGAGGACGTTCTAAAAAAAAAAAACAAAAATAAGTCATCGAGTGGGAGATCTAAATCTAGAGGGAAATTTGAATCTCCAGGAAAACCTGTAAACGTGGTGTGCTGGAAATGCAGAAAGGAAGGGCACTACAAAAGGGACTATAAATCTAAAGCTCCTGACAAAGGAAAAGGATCTGAGGATGCTCCTTCTGTAGAAGTGAAAACCACCTTAGATGAAGGTAGGGATGTGTACATAGCTTCTTCAAATACACATGTAGATCATGAGGCAAGGTTAATTGACTCAAGTGCATCCTTTCACTTCACTCCCCATAGAGAGTGTTTCTGCAAGTATGAGAAATATGATGTTGGTGATGTCTTCTTAGGGGATGATAGGAAGGCTAGAATCGTTGGTCATGGAAAGGTAAAGTTGAAGTTGCCAGGTGGAAGGGTTAGAACACTTCCGGGTGTTCTGCATATTCCTGCATTGGCCAGAAATCTAATTTTTGTAAGCAAGTTGGATGATGCAGATGTAAAAACATTGTTCAAGAAGGATACCTGCAAGATGGTTCAGGGAGCATTGGTATTGATGCGAGGAGTTCAGATTGTAACTCTGTACAAGCTGCAAGGTAGCACTGTTGTTGATAAGTGCAATAGTTTTGTGGTTCCTGAAAGTGGAGCAGAAAATCTAGTGGTCTTTGGAGAGAAGACCATGTTGTGGCATCAAAGGCTTGGACATATTGGAGAGAAGGGCCTTAGAATACTTCATGGTAAAGGTATGGTAGAAGGTATGAGTAATAGCTCTCTAGATTTTGATTTCTCTGAAAATCGTGTATATGGGAAGCAAAATTGGGTGATTTTCCCCTCTGGTGGTAAGAGGGCGAAACAGATATTAGAACTTGTGCACAATGATGTGTTTGGACCTGTGAAGTTTCCATCACTAGGTAAGTCTATGTACTATGTATCATTTGTAGATGACTTCTCAAGCAATACATGGATATATTTCCTTAAGAAGAAATCTAATGTGTTTGACAAGTTTAAAGAATTTAAGGCTCTGGTGGAAAATCAGATAGAGAAGAAGATAAAGGCATTGAGAACATATAACGGTGGAGAGTTTTGCAACAAGGAATTTGAAGAACTATGTAAGAAGTGTGGTATAGCATGATAGAAGACTACTCCATACACACCTAAGAAAAATGGAGTTGCGGAAAGAATGAACAATATTTTGATGGAAAGGGAAAGAAGCATACTCAATGGTGCCAGGTTAGGACAAGAATTCTGAGTAGAGGTGGTGGAGACAACATTTTACCTGGTCAACAGATCACCTTCATCAGCGTTGGAGGACAAGACTTCACAAGAGTTATGGACTAGTAATAAACCCTCTCTTTCACATCTAAGGGTATTTGGATGTGATGCATATGTACATGATCCAAAGGAGAAAAGAACTAAGTTGGATAGTAAATCTGAAAAGTGCATCTTTATTGGGTATAAGGATGGTTTAAAGGGTTATAATCTTTGGAACCTAGTAACAAGGAAGGTTGTGTACAGCCGAGATGTGATGTTTAGAGAGGTGAAAGATGTTATTAAATATGAAGTCCAACCAAAGGAACCTTAGAAGAGAGAGTTTGAGCTTAAGGAGGAAGAATCATACTCTATAGTAGAGGAGGAATCAGAAGATGAAGAGCCACAAACTCCGGGTGTGAGAAGATCAGTTCAAGAAAGAAGAAAGCCGGAAAGGTATAGTCCATCTTCTTTCTATTCAAATTTTGCTTTATCTATTACTGATGATGATCCCAGAACTATGAAGGAAGTAGTAAATTCAGAGGATGGAAAACTATAGAAATAGGCCATAGTTGATGAAATGGCATCTTTGCACAAAAATGAGGCTTAGGATCTGGTGGAGTTGCCGGCTAGAAGGAAACCCATTACCAGCAAATGGGTGTTCAACAAGAAGACAAATGCAGAACGAAAGGTGGAGAAATACAAAGCTCGTTTAGTAGCAAAATATTATTCCTAGGTGTCAGGAATTGATTTTGGTGATATTTTTTCTCCTGTTGCGAAGGTATCTTCTATTAGATTATTTTTATCTGTTGCTACTGCTTTTTATTTTGAGGTAGAACAGATAGATGTGAAGACAACATTTCTTCACGGGGATTTGGAAGAGGATATCTACATGAAGAAACCTGAAAGTTTTGCAGTGAAGGGTAAGAAAGAATTGGTATGCAAGTTAAATAATTCTCTCTATGGGTTAAAATAGTCACCAAGGATGTGGCATTAGAAATTTGATACATTGATACGGGGACTTGGCTTCACCAGAAGCAAAGCAGATCACTATGTGTATTTTCAATTCATTGGTGACTGTTTTATTTATCTAGTCTTGTATGTGGATGATATGTTGCTGGTTGGAAATGACAAAGAAATTATCCAGGATTTGAAGACCCAATTGTCCTCCAAATTTGATATGAAAGATCTTGGTTCTGAAAATTATATATTTGGGCATGGAAATTAAAAGAGACTAGGAAAAGAGGAAGCTCTGGTTAAACTGAAGGAAGTATGTTGAGACAATACTGCAAAGGTTTAATATGCAGGATAGTAAACCGGTGAAGGTTCCTATTCCTGTGGGTGTAAAGTTATCTACCAAATAGTGTCCCAAGACACAAGAAGAGGAAGAGGACATGTCCCGTATTCCATATGCAAGTGCGGTCGGTAGCATGATGTATGCAATGGTTTGAACTAGACCAGACATTGCACATGCAATGGGAGTATTGAACTGGTTTATGTCAAAACTAGGGAAGGAGCAATGGACAACAGTGAAGCAGGTTTTCAGGTATTTGTGTGGCACTAGTGATTATGGTTTGTGCTACCAAGGAAGACCAAGATTGGATAGAGCATTGGATAGTCATCGCTTTGTTAATGCAGACTGGGTTGGACATCTAGATCAGAGAAGATCTACAAGTGGGTATGTGTTTAAACTATTTAGAGCTGCAGTCAGTTAGATGAGTAAGAAACAATATGTAGTGGCACTATCAACTACAGAGGTAGAATACATGGTAGCCACTCATGCAAGCAAGTAAGCAGTTTGGTTGCAGAGATTGTGTTTAAGTATGGGGTTAGTACAAGGAGCTATAAGGATAGACTGTGACAGCCAAAGTGCAATTTTCTTGGCAAATAACCCTACTTATCATTCAAAGACAAAGAAAATTGATGTTCAATATCACTTTGTGAGGGATATGATAGAAGACAAAAACATGTTGCTGGTAAAGGTGGACACTTTGAAGAATACTGCAGATGCATTGAAAAAAATTGTGAGCTTTGAGAAGTTCTCTTGGTGTAGAGAAATAATGGGCATTGCAGGGTTGGATAAATGACTAAGCTCTCCTATGCCCCCCTATGGAAAGAAAATAACATGTGGAATAATGATGGGTTGTGTTATATTATTTCAACAACTAGCCGACGTAGTTAACTAGGGGTTAGAGGGGCGGCAGAACCCCCACTTCGTTGCGTTGATTGGGCAGCAGGGGGGTCACAGGGGGTTTGAGGGTGGTGGGTATCCCCCCTCTATGGGGTCCGAGGTAGTGCCTCAGGATTATTTTTTTTTTGGACCCTATATTAGGTTGGGCAGACCTACCTATCGTTTTGTGCATGGTTTTCGCACATGGTTTTGGACACAACGATTTTCGGTCCATGGTTTTGGACGCGATGGTTTTTGGTCCATGGTTTTGGACGCAATGGTTTTTGGTCCATGGTATTGTATGCTTCAGAATGTATAAAAATGTATTGTAACATTGAAAGGAACATAATGAAAAATCAATCTGGTAGTCTTGGTTTTGGGATCCAGGTGAAAATCTCTATGTATATGTGTTTTATATGTTATGCTCTTGCATTGTTTATTTTCTACATTTTAGAATTTGTATGCAGGTAATTTCTGTACGGGGTTAAAACCTACATTGGTAGCTAGCCCTACCAAGCCAAAGAGGGATCTCTCAAAAGGATCACAATCAAGAGGGCTAGATATATTAGGTTTTTAGGCTAGATGTAAGGTGCAGAGGATTTTTTATTTTATTTGGGTTGGGTAGTCACAAGCATGAGTAAATTAGGTCAGAGAATGAACTAGGTCAAGGCAAAGTGAATCTGAAATGTAGACATCTGATGGGGCAAGGTAGGTAAGGTACTTTAAACTTCATAGTATAGTGATGAGATGGTTTAGACTAGCAAGATGCTAAAAATAGCATGAGGGATGTGAATTCTTTTTAAACTGAAGATATGAAACAATATATGATGATTTTCCCAAAACTGAGCATACAAAGATGAATTCTGCTTATCACACCTTGAAACTAAAACACAATTAAAGTGATATGGATCATGAAAGGAACAAAACATTCACACATATGAAACTGAAGAAGAAACAAGATCAAAATACCATGCCACAGGAATCCCACCAAAATAGTTGCAACTTCATCCAATATATTCCTTGTCAAACTCTCAAAGCTATTACAACATCCAAGAGAGTCCAACCTATAAAATGACTAAAGAAATACATAATATAGGCCTCAAACCAACTCATCCTAGCCTCAGGGGTTGAATCCATGAGAGGAGGAGCAATTGCAAGAAAAACTGAACTAATAGCTAGAGTATAGGGTGGTCAAAGTGACTCATCCCTAACTTAAGCAAAAGGATTCATTACAAGTCATGTAGGCCATTTAACTAATGTGTTTACCCTAGATAACAGTAAGAAAAATAATAATTACATCATCCTTATCAATTACATCAGTAAAACATCAATTTCCAATAGGTGAAAGTTAATTTGGAGAGAAACAGTGAAAATTGGAGAAGAATGTCAAATGCGCCTTCTCTTTGTCAAATGTGTCGTCTGAGTGTCAAACACACCCTCCAAGTTCAGGTCTACTTTTGGATGTTTTCCTAGTGTTAAAAGTTTCTCCAATATAGCTCATTGGAAATCCCTTCAAGTCTACTTTCCATATATGCCTTCAGTTTTCAATTTGGAGCTCATTTTCCTTGTCAAAAACTCAATCTCCCAAGATTGGTAAACGCGCAGCGCCTAGGCCAAAAAAAGGGAGAAAGGTGGGTTTTTGGTGGTTTTTGACCTTTTTGGCTGACCAGCTTGTCTCCAAATGCTTAGAAAATGCACAGGATGCATGTCCTCATCACTCTGAATCCAAATATGATGGGATTTTGTTCATCAGATGCCCCATGAAAGAGCGCAACACCCTAGGTGTTGCACGTTTGACCCTATGACTCTCTATAAAAAGCTTTAAAAAACACAAAATCATAACTTGAAAAATTTGTTAAAAAATTGTCAAAATTGGTGGGTTGATGGCTAATAATATGTTTGAGGCATGGAGTGATGCCTCGACAAGAATATCTAACCTCCTTTTCTCCTCTTGCTTGGTCAAGGCTTCAATTTTTGCATGAGCACTTTTGAGTTTGGCTCTTGCAATTTTGTTTCTCATGGCATAGTACTTTGCCATCCTTCTTTGAATATCAACATCCCTTTTTGCCTTGTCTAGGAGGCTCTAAAGATGCATGTTCACCCTCTTGAGCCAATGTTCCCGGTTCTCATTTACCGTTTTGGGAAATTTCTCATTTAGGGTGAGTTGATTGGCTACTTCTGCCTCCCTTTGCTTTTCTATCTCCAAAGCTCTATTTAGGCCTCTAGTCCTTGGCCTTCTTGTTGGCACCTGTTCATCACATTGTTCACCATATTGTCCATATGCCTCATCAAGTAAGTCCTTAGCCTTTTCAGCCTCTCCCTTTTCTTTGATGAGTTGAATCTCCATGAGCTCATTTCTTACCTCAAATTTCTTGTTCTCCTACTTATAGTATAAAATAATGTATTTGGCCCTTTGCAAGTTGACCTGGAGCCCTCCTATGAGTGCATTATTCTCCTTGATGACAATGGCTGTGTTCTCATTGTTATCATGCTTATTTGGTTCAACTAACTGAAAATCATTTTCTGTCTCATGGAGGTCCATCTACTCATGATGAATCTATGCCTCTGTCACCTTTTCCTTACCCTTTTGTACCTTCTTTGCCCATGAAGAATGCAAGGCCCCTCCCACAATTTGTGGGGCAAAAACTTGCCTATGACCTCTTTGATAGGTATGTGTCAAGGTATCTAAACCAATCCCTTTCGTCTTGTTGCTTTCACCATGCTCAATGTGTTCTTTCTCACTGCCTTCAACTCTACTAGGTGAGTGAACAGTCCCATGAGATGTTTATGTGAAGGTGATGGTGTGGCTGACTCATCAGATGAATATGGATGATGTATGGGCTGAGGTGGATGAATGGAGGTGGATGGATGAGATGACGAAGGTACATCTTGGTCATGTTGAATAGGTGGTACTGTGAAAAGATCATTGAATATGAAAGTGTCCCATGCAATGTTGTGTTGATCAAGGTGGTGTAGGACTATCCTCTTGATGAGGGAGTGGTGAAATATACTTTGCATTTGGCAATCATAATCTTTCCTTTGGGCAATGAATAACATCTTGTCAATGTCCCACTAAAGATAGTAGGGCATATTGAGCATTTTGGCTCTTGTGAAATGCACGAGTAGCCGAATATGATAGGAATAGAGCCTAGGAAACCTACCCTCACATGTGAAGTACTTCATGATGATTTTCATGATGGGAACACATTTGTCTAGGAGGTAAGAAAAAGAAAAAAATCCTCTTTCTCTCATTCTTGTACCTTGGTTTAAGATATGGCTCATAATAAAAATGATCCAATTCTCCTTGTTTAAACCATTTTTCCCTAACATTTGGGGTCTTAAAGGCTTGTGATATGATAGGAGAAGATATAGTGAAGGTGACACTAGAAAGGGTTACCTGGTTGTCATAGAGGTTGGTGATGAATAATTTGGTCAACACAGGATGATGCTGGATCCTTTCCAGTTTCTCACAAACCTCAAAATGGCCCATATGTTTAAATCTTGTCAGAGTGATGGGAGATGCCATGAGTTCTCTGGTATTGGTTGGCTCATGTCTAATGATTCTCCCTCCTTTCTTAGATAGCCTCCTCTCCTATATTTCTTCCTCACTCTGACTTTTTTATCTTTTTCTGCCATGAGTTATTGGAGTCAAACCCTAGGGAGATGATGAAATGGAATATAGGTGTAGAGAGGACGGAATGATGTGAGGAAATTGAGGAGATGGAAATGGGGATGTGTGATATGAGGGAGGTGATAGGGGGTAGTTTTGAAGTGTAGGAATGGTAGTGGGATGCTAGGAAATGAGATTTAGGAGTGGAATTATGTTACTAGGGTTTTGAACTTAGTATGACTCCAAAACAAAATGAAACACCATATAAATCAATTGTGAAGGAGAGGAATAATGTAATTCTAACCTACTTGCTTGCTGGAGCACCTTGGTGGCAAATTTTGATGCTTGGAGCAATGTAATGCATATTGGGTAGTTTCCAGATGTTCTCGAGCAAAGGCACAACAAAATGGTCAAATGTGCCCTCTCCTTACAGGCACACAACACCCTTAGAAAATACAGTGGGTTTTATGGAAAACTCCCGACACCGGTTCTGAATGCGCCCTCTAGTTTTTAAACGCACCCTCTAGCCTTGTTTTTCCCAATTTCACCTAAAATTCGAAAATTCTCTTTTGCTGAGGAGGCTTTGAGAGTGTAGGAGTGCAAATGAATGTTGAATTGATGTCTTTGATTGCTTTTATACTTCAATGGGTTTTGATATATGCTTTTAAAACCCATTTTCTAATGTTTCATGTCACTTTTCAAATTTTCACACTAATGCTCTTTGACTTTCTGACTTTTTCCTTTGACAGGTGGATGATGCTTTGGCAATCTTCATTTTGACTTGTTTGGATGCTATTGGTAATGGAATTGAGTAGACAACTAAAATGGTGACTTATTACATATAATAGACATAAAATTACATAAATGAAATAAAAATTATTACATCTCTTTTGAAATAAAATTTACAAACTGGAATAAATTCCTTACTTGAAATCAAATTTGGAAGTTCAGTAACCATGGTTACATACTTGTAAACCCTTATTTAACTGAAAAAGGGATATTATTTGTTTCACTCTCATACTTTGCTGACCTTATGCAGTGAGATGGTGATTTATTGGACCTTGGGAAATTGAAACCAAGGTGACCTAATGGAATCCTTAATCACTGAACTTCAAGTGGACTTGACTGATATAAAACATGATTAAATGAGCCTTTAGAGTCAATGGATTCTCATCTCGAAACATGAAGGTGGGCCAACAAATACAACTTTTTGAAAGGGGAGTGTGATTTTTGATTTCGAGCTACCATTAGTGAGTAAATTTTTGCATGATGACCTAGGTGGAATGATAGAAATTTCAAATGGGATACTCATATGATGTAAGAGAGGAATTTTGATCACTAATGGCAGTATGCAAATACTGACTCTAACAAATTACACCACACTTCATCTTTGGCAAAATTTAATATTTTCATTCCCAAAATTATTTCAGGATATTGGTGTCTTCTTTTGTTGGATGTTAGTAAATTATTGTAACATTAGGTTGCTTCCTACAAGAAAATTGACATAAATAAGATTTGTGGTTTACTCCCATAAGAGTTTCCGCATATATCTGGTGTATTATTATGTTTCTGATGTGATTGACATTTTATATGAATTAATTGTTAAGAATAACCATTATGATGATTCTATGATGATTCCACGGGGGCTTCAAACAATGGACCTCTGACATATCACGGGCATTCGCAACACACTATACAATACCCCTAATTTGACTGTATATTGGAAATTACCTCTAAAAATTACATTATTTAACCCCTTACAAATACAAAACCAATACACCTTCACAATTTAAACAACCCCTACTTTCAATAGATATTGTGGGTATTCATTTTTTCATTAAATTTTTTTATACCCCTTTATATTTTTTCATTATCTTTGAACTCCATTTTTTATACCTTCCAATATAAAAACACTTTAGCCCCTATATAGCCCCCAATATATTATGTCATTTTTCCTAAATATATATCCCCCAATATGAACCCATGTGGTATGGTATTGCTCCCTTAGTGAAGACCCTGTGGCTGATTCACCCCCCTCTAAGTATAATCTTAAATTCCAATAGGTCAAGTCAACAAGGACAATTCACTGGCCTATTAAATGATGTGGATTTTTCAAAATCAATTACAATAATTGAACATTTCTTATCGAGCAAATATTCCCCAATTAAATGAAGTTGGTTATATTTGATCAAGTATAGATAAATCCCTATGGATTGATTGTTTTAGTGAATAAGTAATAATGAATTATCTTATCACACATTGTGGTTTATTATAATGCTTTGTGCTTAAGTTTTGTAATGGTGTCTTTAAACACCACCCTCATCTTGAAATACGTTTTTCCTTCTTTTCATGTATTTATAGATTATGTCATTCTCTAGGTTACATCCTATTACCAAACACCCTTTTAAAGGGATAATGAACAAGTCTATCTAATTTTTACTATCCAAAATGACCTATCTTAGGGATTACCTCTTTTTCTCTTATGTTATTAGGTTTGCGCTATATTTTATGTCAATTACACTACAATTTTGTTCTTGCAAACTTTCTTATGTAGTCTCTGAAGAGTTGGCATAATCTTAAATGCTAGATTCATCTCCTTCCTACTCTTCTTCAAGTTTCCACAAGATTATTGGAGTAATGGATTCATTCCTACTCCAGCTATGGTTCTCTTTTATTCATTTGAAGTTGATAATGGATAGAAGTAATTTGATCTTTATATCAACTGATCGAGGAGAATCCGTCGATCCAATTGTACAAGTGTTCAATGTGTCGTCATCAGTGTTACGTATCATCATCGCTGGAGTTTATGGGTGTCGTTCGATTTTGACAGTGTTGGTTATGATCAGGTTGTTCAAGTAATGTTCATAGTTATGGTTTCATGGCATTCAGTTGATTGTGTAAAAGGATTCAAAGTTAAAGTACATGGTCGACGACATACTCTTGTCATCATCACCACCAGTGTCAGTTACGAAGATGTGATGGTCGTCGTTGTGTAATATTGACAAATGTTGCATGGAGACCACAAGGATGTACAAGGATTGATCGTCTGGTAAAGGCTTCAATTTCACAAATGTCACTTTATAGAGCTAACATGGGTCTTGAAAAGTTAAAAGAAACATAAAACCTAAGCCTAGACCTACACCCTAACTCCTAAGCTATCTTTTCATCATTGTTTACCCTAAGAATCCTATGCTCATAAACCTATGCCTAAATCCTAATGCATTTTTCCTAAGTCTAAACCATACATTCATGTTCAAATCCTATGCAATCTACATTGAAAAAACCATGTGTTATGTCCTAAAGACCTAAGTCCTAAAACCTAACCCTAAGCCTAAAATCCCAACTCTCGGCCTATTTTAAATGTTACAAACAATATGAAACATTGTTAATAAACAAAAGCCATATGACAGTCCCTAACTACGGAGGAGACTGCAGTAGGACCGCCACCATGTGAACACTGCATTGAAACCATCAAAGGTCAAGGACAACCGCGCAGGGAGATGACTGTAGTGGGACCGAAGCACTGGCATGTGAACACTATTGTTAACTGTCAGGTTGTAAACAGCCGGAGGTAAGCCACCAATGATAACCGCGCAAGGAGAACACGGTCACATATCAACCATTACCACGAGGGTAGCTAGAACCATCAGAGATAGCTGGTAGGTGGGAGTTGACTGCCCCATTCACATGTGACGTTCTCCCCTCCGCTCGGTTAGTGCTGGCAGCTACAGTTTCGGGGTTATACAATGTATTTTTGGGTTTTTCAAAATAGTTTTGATGAAAACTAATTCGGTGCCCATGGAACCCTAGCCTAGGTGGCTCCTTGTCACAGGGCCGAGTTCCTAAACCAACAATTTGCAACCAAATTCACCCCAAAACTAGCCAGGGAGGTTTTGATGCATCTACAAGCTTATAAAAGGAAGATTTGACCTTTGAAAGAGGAGAGTGGTTTTCAGCTATCGTATACAGGTTCTGGAGGGATAGAGGAGATTTTGTTTTAGTGTTTTGGGAGCATCCGGAGTCGGATTTGGAAACTGTAAGTGGTGTTGGAAAGCTAGTTCAGAGAGTTATCTAATGACAGAGGTTAGAATTTCCTGTGTGTAAGTTCATTCTATCCAAATCATTGTTTAGTCGAATTCTTCCTTCTCATTCCTAATAAAAACGGTCTCTCATCTTGAAAGCGGACCTAGAGACGTAGTCCATCAGGGACGAACTCCGTAATCAATATTGTTGTCTGGTATAACTATGTTTTCTCTATTTATACTTTTGTTTTGCATCTTTCTTATGGTTTATCAACTGTCGTAAAGTGTTCTGCTCCAACAATTTTCCTCGATTTTCACACTTTCAGTTAACATTCAATTCTTAGATGGCTAATCACTTCTACATTAGTTTTTAGTATATGGTCATATCAGATCATATAATTTGGTATCAGAGCAGGTTTCATTTGTAGAATGTTCCATTGAATGTTAACTAGGTCTATGTCACAACGAGGAGAAGGAATCCTTGAGCAGATCGATCCAAAGATTGGAAAGCGACGAGTCATTCAGAAATCGACCATGTCATGACCTGATGTAGGTGAAAAAACTGAGACTAAGATGAGTGAAGAGAAGTTTCAGTAGGCGTTCTTAACTATGCAACAAATGTTGGGAGAATTGTACGAATACAAGAAGGCGAGAGATGCAGCTTCTTCTTCAATGGCATCGAAGAAGGACAAAGGTAAAGGCAAGGAAGATAAACCTCCTTCACCTCCATCATCTCCATAATATTCTTCTTCTTCTTCTTATTCCAGTGGAATATTTAAATTGGAAAATAAACCTAAGAAAACACCTCTTTTGAAACTTGATATTAAATTTGAGTTACCTGTTTGTGATGGCGAAATGAATCATGAAAAGTTAGATAATTGGATAAAGCAATTACAAGTGTATTGTCATATTCAGAGCATTTCTAAAGATAAAACTAAAATTAAATTAGCTACACTTAGAATGGGAGGAACAACTTTAATCTGGTGGGAAAGAAAATCTCAATTAGATGTAAAGCATAAAGGAAAAGTCATCTCTTCATGGTCTATGTTTTTGAAAGCTCTTACGAAGTAGTTCTATCCTTTAGGATTCATGCAAAAAGATGTTATAAATTGATAGCATCTAAGGCAAGGTAAAGGGTAGTGTGTTCAGGAGTTTACTTAGGAGTTTAGGATGTAAGAATTGGTGCTTGGTATTTCATTGGATACATGTGAAACTTTGTTAAAATACATCAATAGTTTACATTCATATTTGCAGCATAGTTTATTGATGTTTAATCCTAATGATTTTGACGAGGTATGTGTTGAGGCCATACATATTGAATCAGGTGGAAGACCATTCAAGTTGTCATCTTAGTCATCCAAAGAGTTGGAAACCAGAGATTCTAGTGATAGTAAGGGGAAGAACATTTCAAAGAGAAAGAAATCAGTGATCATTCAGAAGGAAAGACCTACTTGTTCTCATTGCCAAAGAATCAATCATGATGAATAAAAGTGCTGGAAACTTCATCCAGAAATTAAGCCAAAAAAGTTCCTTAAGGCGAAGGATGAAAAGAAGGCCATTGTAGCAGTCCAACAGGATCTAGGTTCAGATTCAGGTGATGAAAGGAGGATAACCGCCATGGTTACGATAGGTAAAACTTCTGATACTGGTTCAATTTTGAAAACTAATGTATCTTTTTCAAACATAAATCCTCCACATGAGGACAAAAGAGTTGAACTCTTCCACATAAGGATAACTTCTAAGCATACAAAGATTGACACAATGTTTTACACAGGATCACAAGTAAATTTAATATCTAAACATATAGCTAATCAATTGGGATTGGAAACATAGAATAATCCAAGACCATACCCATTAGGTTGGATTAATAAATCAACTCAGATACATGTCACAAAGTAGTGTCGGTTAAAATTTTCAATTACATCTAAGTACATTGATGAAGTGGAGTTAGATGTGGTCCCAGTAGACATATGTGGAGTTGTCTTAGGAAGTCCTTATCTTTATGATAGAGATGCAATGTTTTACAGAAGAGAAAATAAATATCACCTAAAGAAAGAAGGGGACGAATTTATTGTTAGTGCACATAAAGTCAAATCAATCTTGGATTTAATTGTTACAAATCAAGTTAAGCAGTTAATAAGTTCAAGTAAATATGTACTCATATTTATTAAGGAACAACACAAGGTTGATTATTCGAGATGCAAGATTCAGTTTATAGGTCAATTGGTCAAGGTGGTTAATTCTTTTCCAAGAAATCTTATTCATGAATAGGATAATCAACATGAGATACATTTAATGTCCTATGAACATCTTCTTAAAGACAGAATGAATCTCAATTCATTCATTCAACTGAATTCTAGAAACTACCATCATCAACAGTGTATTGCAGGGAATGGTACATGTGAGTCTAATCAGAGACTTGTTTCAGATGGTGTTATATCTCCAAATATCAACATTTGTATTTTTGATGCTTGATTTATGGCCTAGGGAAACCCCTCCTTCCAGACTTGGTCCAAATATTTTAAAAACAATGTTTTACTCCCTGTATGCTACTTTTCCCTGTGTTAAAAGCGTGTACACGTGGGTCATCCTATACCCAACCCATGCATATGTGTTAAAACACTTAAAAATAAATAAATTTCCTTAACTATGGGCGAAGATCATGAGTTTTTCTTGTTGATTACCTATTAGTGCCCATGGCCCAACTGTTCCCAACTGATTCCCAACTAAAAAACTAATTTGGGAGAAGTATAAAAAGACTTCAATGGGAAGGCCTTAAAGAGGAGAAAAATGATAGAATTACTATACTAAGATTATGCCCTGATCAAGTCAGAAGAATCCTTATGCTTCAAGCACTTCCCCAAGTTCAGGAAACCCTTGTTTCCTTGAGTTTTGATATTCTCTCACATGCTTGGATATATCATGGTATTAGTTATGGAAGGAGGTTGTTGAAGGTTGGGACTGGACGGACTTGGAGGACGGTTCCACTTGGAACCAGAAGCGGAAGACTCAGGTGAACTCTTTCCATGTTTTATTATAGTTTTTTACAATAAAATAAATGTTGTCTTGTTCCTAATATCGACTTTGTTTATGCATATAATGTTATTGTTATGGTTATGGTTTATGCATGAATGATTATTTCCATCTATAACTAACCATCTACTTATATTATATAAAGTTGATTTCACTACAATGCTTTATCTATATGCTAATATGTGTATTCAGATTGGTTGATTTGCAGGTTCAAATATCATTAGGAGTTGTAGAGGGTTTGCACCCTGGCTGGAACTACCCAAACGAAGGACATCCGGGTATGTTCATCCTTGCATAGTTAGCTTGTTTAAGCATGTTGCCTGAGTGGAATGCTTGTTTCTTGCTGTAGAATTACTCCTGCTCTGCTAGGGTTCTGACCCAAAGCCCCAGGGGACTTATTCCCTTAACAGATGGTATGTTTATTTTCAGTTTCAGGGGTGAAGGTCAATATTGGGGAAATTCAGTGTTACAATTCTTTGGTATTGCATCATCATTTCATGCTTTAAAAGGTAATGAAGCCTCTTTGCAAGTGGAGAGGAAGTCTATAAGTTTTCATGACAAAGCACTTTCAAAAGCAAATCTAAAGTTTCCTTATCATGATCTGAAAGATAATGCATTAAGTGAAAGTGTAGGTCAGTGGAAATATCAGTTAATAGATGAAGAAGTAGTGATTCAAGTAAATCAACAATTACTTAGATACTTTCAAAATCAAACTAAGTTGCAGCAGTCATTTTGTCACAACTAAATGAGTTATTTGCAGCAAATTCACTTTGTAATAAATCAACATGAAAGTAAATCAAGTCAATTAGTTGATATGAAGTCAAAGTCAAAGGAGACTTTAAATATTTCAGTTATTCTGGAAAGTAGATTATTAATACCCATCAGATGTATTGAACAAAGTTCTACAAATACTACTTTCAAAGATGTGTTTGAATCACTAACTCATGATTCTTTGTGGAAAGAATTCAATTTCCATGTTGATAACAGGTTATTTTCCCATCGTCGCAAGTTGTTAATACTGCGGATGGAAGAAACAGGTCACCGAATCAAAAGGTATCATCATTAGCATCATCAGGGTCATCACATGTTGGTGATTAATCGAATGTATTGGTACATCGTCAGGTCATGATGGAAAGAGAGGGAGTTCTACTCTCATCGACTAATTGATTAGTCAAACTTTTGTGGTCCAAAATCTTTCAAGTGGAGAGGAATGATCCAGGAGGATCCATCGATCCAATTGCACAATTGTTCAAAGTGTCATCATCAGTGTTTTGTATCGTTGTCGCCTCAGTTTATGGGTGTCGTTTAGTTTCAACAGTGTTGGTTATGATCAGGTTGTTCAGGTAATGTTCGTAGTTATGGTTTCGTAGCATTTACTTTATTATGTAAAAGGATTCAAAGTTAAAGTAACTAGTCGACAAAATAGTCTTGTTGTCATCACCACCAGTGTTAGTTACAAAGATGTGATGGTCATCGCCATGCAATATTGACGAATGTCGCACAAATACCACAAGGATGTACAAGGGTCGATCGTCTGGTAAAGGCTTTAGTTTCACCGATGTCGCTTTACAAAACCAACATGGGTCTTGAAAAGTTAAAAAAAAAAACATAAAACCTAAGCCTAGACCTACACCCTAACTCCTAAGCTACCTTTTCATCATTGTTTACCCTAAGAATTATATGCTCATAAACCTATGCCTAAATCCTAATGCATTTTTCGTAATTCTAAACCATACATTCATGTTTAAATCCTATGCAATCTACATTGCAAAAACCATGTGTTATGTCCTAAAGACCTAAGTCCTAAAACCTAACCCTAAGCCTAAAATCCCAAATTTTAACCTATTTTAAATGTTAAAAAAAATATGAAACATTGTTAATAAACAAAAAAAATATGACAGTCCCTAACCGCGGAGGAGATCACACGAGACCGCCACCATGTGAACACTGCATTGAAACCGTTGGAGGTCAACGATAACCACGCATGGAGATGACCACAGCAGGACCGTATCGCTAGCATGTGAACATTGTTGTTAACTGTTGGGTTGTAAACAACCGGAGGTAAGCCACGAGTGATAACCGCGCAGGGAGAATGCGGTCACATATCAACTGTTACCACAAGGGTAGCTAGAACCACTAGAGATAGCCACTAGGTGGTAGTCGACTGCCCTGTTCACATGTAACGGTCTCCCCTCCACTCTGTTAGTGCTGACAGCTAATGGTTTCAGGGTTATACAATGTATTTTTGGGTTTTTCAAAACAGTTTTGATGAAAACTAATTCGGTGCCCATGTAACCCTAGCCTAGGTTGCTCCTTGTCACAGGACCGAGTTCCTAAGCAAACAATTTGCAACCAAATTCACCCTAAAACCAGCCAAGGATTTTTTGATGCATCTACAAGCTTATAAAAGGCAGATTCGACTTTGAAAGAGGAGAGTAGTTTTCAGCTTTTGTACACAGGTTCTAGAGGGATAGAGCTAATTTTGTTTTTAGTGCTTCGGGAGCATCTGGAGTCAGATTTGGAAATCATAAGCGGCATTGGGAAGCTGGTTTAGAGAGCTATTTGATGACAGAGGTCAAAACTGCCTGTGTGAAAGTTCAGTCTATCCAAATCACTGTGTAATCAACTTCTTCCTTCTCATTCCTAATAACAACGGTTGCCCATCTTGAAAGCGGACCCGAAGACGTATTCCATCAGGGAAGAACTCCGTAATCAATATTGTTGTCTGGTGTCACTGTGTTTTCGCTATTTATACCTCTGATTTGCATCTTTCTTATGGTTTATCAACTGTCGTAAAGTGTTCTGCTCCAGCAGTTTTCCTTGATTTCCGCACTTTCAATTAACATTCAATTCTTAGGTGGCTAATGACTTCAACAATAGCTCCATAATTCTCTAATGTATGCTCAATATCCAAGCTCTGATCTGCACACTATCTCTGCAACGTTGTAGATCACATTCTCTCTATGTCCAACCCATTCTATTGCACACTTTGGATTTTCTATCATTGATGAAGGATGCAATCATTACAAAGCACTAATCCTCATTCCCTTGACTTGGTCACCTTCTATGACGATGAACAACTCAATTCGACTCTAATCAGCAAATACTATTTGCAAAAACCATAGTAAATGCCCATAGAATTCATTTGGGTGTGTAGAGAATCTAGGAAATGCACCCTAGAGAAAGTAACACACTTTCTCCATTGAAGAAATCTATTATAATACAAGTAACAAGCTTTATAGGGTGAGTTATAGCATAGGTTGTCCTCTTATGACCTATGTTACGATGTTCTCCATCCCAAACCTCTATCAAACTACCCTAGCTCTTCCAGAACTTGTCCAACATCCTATGTAAGCTTCTCCATTACCTGTAGATCCTCTGTGACCATTAAAAAAACCGTAGTAACATTTCATCAAAACTATAAACACCATGAAAACTCATCCAACCTTGTTGACATAAGTGCCAACATAATCGACTGCAGGATTGACTCCTTTGGAAGACATCATAGGTTGACATCAATTCCAACACCATGAGGTAAACATAACCAACACCATGAGCTTATCTAAATTCATGAATACAATTTTTAAACATGTAAATTAACCAAGGTTATTAAGGATCATAAAATATCTAAATAATTAACTTCTTCCATCTCTAATCTTCAAGCATTCGATTCATCAAATATTCAAAATGGAAATTTTCTTTCCCCAAAAATTTGAACCTTACTATTGCAACCGATGTTTTTTTCCTTTGGGTAAATTACACCACACTTCCTCTTTGAGTAAATTTGAATATTTACATTCCCAAAATTATTTTAGGGTATTGGTGTCTCCTTCTATTAGATGTTAGTAAATTATTGTAACATTAGATTGGTTCCTACAAGAACATTCACATAAATAAGTTTTGTGGTTTTCTCCCATAAGGGTTTCTGCATATATCTGGTGTATTATTATGTTGCTGATGTGATTGACATTTTATATGAATTAATTGTTAAGATTAGCCATTATGTTGATTCCATGCTGATTCACCCCCCTCTCAATATAATCATAAATTCCAATAGGTCAAGTCAAAAAGGATAATTGACTAATCTATTAAATGATGTGGATTTGTCAAAATCAATTACAATAATGGAACATTGTTTATGGGGCAAATATTCCCCAATTAAATCAAGTTGGTTATATGTCATAAAGTATAGATAAAACCATATGGGTTGATTGCTGTAGTGAATAAGTAATAATGAATTATGTTATCACACATTATGGTGTTTTTATCATAATGCTTTGTGTTTAAGTTTTGTAATGGTGTCTTTAAACACCACCCTCATCTTGAAATACATTTTTCCTTATTTTGATGTATTTATAGATTATGTCATTCTCTAGGTTACATCCCGTTACCAAACACCCCTTTAAAGAGATAAGTGAACAAGTCTCTCTAATTTTTACTATCCAAAAGTACCTATTTTAGGGATTATCTCTTTTTCTCTTATGTTCTTAGGTTTGCACTATATTTTATGTGAATTACACTACATATTTTTCTTACAAACTTTCTTACTTAGGCTCCGAAGAGTTGGCATAATCTTAAATGCTAGAATCATCTCCTTCCTACTCTTCTTCAAGTTTCCACATGATGATTGGAGTAATGGATTCATTCCTACTCTAGTTATGGTTCTCTTTTATTCATTTCAAGTTGATAATGGACATTATTTCGGTGTTCTTTTCCTTGGATAAGGTGATATTGGTGGTCTGCTCTTCTTCTAGAACCAAAATGTCTTCTATAAACAAAATTGTTAGAGATAAAATGCATTATTTTACCACAACATGTTCACAATATTTCATGTGTTTGGAGTATTCACCCACTTCCTCTTTACTAGTAAAATTTATGATGTCATGTTTCAACCCATGTTATATTATAATGGGATCTCAAATCCTTTATATTTTGTTGTCAAGACCTTGGCCATTGTAACCCATTTTCTTCATAAACTTTAAGCCTTTGCCCCAAGTAGGTAATTTAAATCCACCAAAAGTCTCTTTTATTTAGTCATAATGAGAAAGATTTTTGAAGGATGTTTTTGTGTTATATCACTTAGTAATTATGCATGGATCTATTGTAGAAGTGGAATATTTTATCTCTTCTTCATTTTCTTGGACTTATAATTGATGTTTTAATAATAATTCATCCCTAGAGACTAATTATTACAACAATTTCACATTATCTTAGTACACCTATGATATTGGTGACCATTCCATCGATTCACCTTCTTTGCTAATAGATAGTTCATCTAATCCATCTAAGAAAGTACATGTGAACACCTTGAAATTAATTTCCATATCTAGTACTCTTGGGATCAAGGCACTAGTTAGTAAGCAAGGCACTTGTTAGTAAGTGCTTCAACTTTGCAAAAGAAACCTTATGCTTTCATCTTCATTGAAATTTCTTCCCATTCCTCTAAAGTGCAATTATTGGATTTGTAAGTTTTTAGAACCGTTTTGCAAACAATTAATAGAAACCATTTAAAGCTTTAATATTATGAAATTTAGTGTGTGCATTTCTTAGTGTTGGGTAGTCCGCGTAAATATTCTTGAGATTTGATAATATCCCTATTCGTGAGCTTATATTTCCGAGATACTAAATATGCTTTCAAAATAAGGAGAATTTAGACATTGTCCATATGGCTAGTGCTCCCTTAAGAATTCCAATACCGGATGAATATGTTGAACGTGATCCTTTTTCTATCTAGAGTAAATAATAATATAATTCAGAAATATTTAAATAAAATGGTATTGATACTCCTCAAACATGACAGTCATCATGAACAAAGTCATTTAGTCAGTTGGACCAAAAGAAAATATAAGGAACGTGTGATAGTCAAGGAATGTTCTAAATGTGGTGTCATGAATACCTTTCTCCTTTATCATCAATTAGTGACACTATAATTGTAGGTGAAAGTTTGATAAGATAGTATCCCTCTTCATCTAATCAAAGAAGTCATCCATTCTTAGGATGCAATGCAAATTCCTAATTATTAATTTATTAAAGTAGTAATATCTATATGTGAAATTCCAAGTTTAGAAACTCTTTTAGTTTCACATCTCAATTTTATAACTCAAGCTCAATGGTTATTTTTATTATCTCGAAAGTACGATGTGCACTAGACTTGAGCTAAATGGAACACTTATCTCGCTACAAGGTAGTAATCTAGGTAACTTTGTCAAGAATACATCCCTAAAATTAAGTAGCATAGTTTAAGACAACCATTTTCTTCGCTAACTACTTCTATTGCACACAACTTACACATTTCTAGAAGCAATAGTTTACCTGCATAGAGGAAATAACATGTAAATACTTTGGTTGAGTAATTATTTGAAGTTGCATTAGAATCCTTTTATTGGTTAAGTAATGCAAAATCTTCATGTAAAATCCAAAATGATCTGAATGTGTTTCTTACTAACCATCCCTATGATGAGATCATAGGATCATATAATCATGGTGTATAATGACAATTGGCTCTTATATATAGTGAAGTCTAGAGAGAACCATGATAAAATAGTGGGTCCTACTTACAATTTCACATCCAATGCCATCTCCCCTCACTTAAAGTCACTGTGATTATGATTTCCAACCCACATTTTGTTAAGTAATAAAGTGAAGTAAAATAATTTATAGTAACATAATCAATAAGATAAAAAATTCAACATTTCAAATTACCTCTTATCTATCTAAATTAATATCAATTCTCATCCCAATACTTATCCCCTGTTATAATTATATCTTCATTTCAAATGTAACTCACCTATCAATCAAAATAGTCCTTTGCATATTAAATCAAAATAGTCCTTTGCATATTAAATCCTAATATAGATCAAATATTCAGTGTTTAGTGATTTCTTATTCATATTAAGTTAACAATTTTCTTTATCTTGACTTCATTCCTCCAAAAAAAATGCAAGAGACTAGAAATTATTTTCCTTAAAATATTTCTTACCTTCCTTTTTCATAATTATAATTTAATTATTGTGGTGTTATTAATTACTTGTGTAATTTAACTTTCACTACTAATTCCTTTTAAACTCTCAATGACAACCATGGTATATTATAATTTTGTGAGGCCGAAATACTAACTATGTGCTAATTGTCAAATTCAATACATTAATACACTTGTCCGGTATAATTATAGTATAGGACCCGGCAATCGCACGTCGCTCCAACATATAACCCCCAAGCGATCCATTTGATTAACCACTTCAAGAGGTAATTGTTTATTTAGTAGCTAACTCATGTTATCACATAGTGAAATATGTAATTCCACTCGACGAGAAACAATATTTTCCTTGCGGGTGATGGAAATTGAAAGCGACTCTCGAAGTGGTCCTTAGACATGGGTTATAGTTTTCATATTATCTCGGGATTTCTCGCACTTTCTACCTGGGTGTTTAAACGTTGTTTAAAGAGTCTAAGCTTGGAAAGCCAAAACTCATCTCTCGTACTAAAAATCAGCATTGGCAGGGTATCATTTTGTGGTGTGAAATGGATCGGTATCGATGGCATGACCCACATATGTTGACTATGTGTTAATATAATTTCATTTCATCAGTCGAATATGTATTAATATCATTTCATTTTAATATGTTGACTATGTGTTAATATAATTTCATTTCATCAGTCGAATATGTATTAATATCATTTCATTTTGTTAAAGTTATTATATATATATATATATATATATATTAATTTTAAAAAAAGAAAAATAATTAAAAATTTTATTATTTTATAATTGATTTCAAGTTTTAATGCAATAACTAATATTTAATTGGTTGGGAGTATGTTTAAAATTCTCTCTTGGGTTAGGAGTTCTTTCTTATCAGAAGTAAAACGCCCCAAAGAACCGGAACTATCTGGCAGGAGCGAAACCTTGCCTTCTTATGGAATGTGAAGTTATTTCTGGTTTCCTTGAATAAGAAGGCAAGTTATTTCTGGTTTCCTTGAATAAGAATGATGAATAACTTTACATTTGCGATTAATAATTAATAATTTGACCACTAAGTTAGAATAAAGTGAAAAATAGATTTTACAGAGTGTGGAAAAAACCAACCCATATTTAATTTAAGGAATATCTTCGTATATTCAAATACATAAATAAATAATAAAAATTCAAAATCTTTCTGATTATGTTTGGTAAGCGACTCATTTCAAAGAATGTCACCAGATTGTTCTAGAACGTGAACGTAAACTCCCTTGTTATGTCCTTTCCATCCTTCGATACTAGTACCGCCGTAGTACGTATTGTTTGCCTCGTAGTGTACATCCTATCAATAGCTCACAGTATCTACAAAGTGGCCATCCATTCTCACCCACTAACTCTGACTCTGAAAAATAAGGAAGATCTTATGTTTCCTTATTCTGCGGAGCTAAAACCCTCCTCCTCACTACGAGGGAGACAACATGAAAGACAGAAAGAACAATATAATAAACAAAAAGACGAACTTTTTTATACCCAATATTATTATATACATAGAGAACTTTGTTAATTAATTCCATGTTTTTCAATTATGTTTTTCAATTATTTAAACGTGAGACAATTGCTAATTAAATCATTTTTTTTATTTAAAACTATAAATTATAGGAGTTTATGGAGTGGAGAAATTGTTTCAATGGTTAAAAGTGTCGGAATTTGAGTAAAAAATTCAAAAAGTCATATAAATGAAATATTTGAATCATATTTTTGATAGACGAAAATAAATTAAGCACCATCAAAAACCTCTAAAAACAAATAAAATTATAAAATTTAACAAATTTTTAAATTTACCCAAAAAAACCTACCTGATTTTTGAAAATATAATTGAAATTTCCGTGACTACGGCTAAATGCTATATCTTCGAATTTTTCTTTCCCTTAAGTGCCGAATTTTACACCTGTGTGTATTTGATTTGTCAACAAGTGTCATTCAAGAAACGCATTGCCCACGTTTTTCCATTTCTGACCTGCAAATAAAGACTCTTACTCAGATCGCTTATAGCCACGAGTTTTTTTCGTAGTTCTCTAATTTCCTTTTTTTTAACCACGTATATCTCTGATTTCATTTGTATGACATAGGGTGGCGAAAATGTCGGGGCGGGTCACCGTTTTCTAACTTCGCGTGGTAGGCGTGGGCGACTCCTCTCACAAGCTGTCGGAAAGGGTCCCATCTGAACGAGTGAATGTCGGACATCCAAGGAATGCCCAATTCTCGCTGGTAGGTTTGCGCGGTTGGCCCAATTCTCGCTGTTGTCGTTGGAATTTAAAAACATCAAACACATCAGCCATGTATATATCCATGACCAGGTAGAGTGGATATCAAACCTGCAAGAACTCAAGTCATTGCAACTATTTTGGCAAAGTTCTCTCTTGTAACTATGTCTCCTCTGTGGCATTTCAAAGATGTGGCCACTTCCTCACAAGGTTATCAGAATAAGCGAAGGAGAGATGAGTATTGGAATGACGGATTCGCTTTGCCAAACAAGAAGCGACCGTTGGTTCATGACAGTGCTGTCATGTCCTTGCTCGACAATATCGATAATATGGATGACAATAACAGCAATCCAGAAGAGACCGACGTTGTGATCAACCGCGTTATAAATTCTCTGGAGGATGAAATTCAGTTGAAGGCCCACACAGATCATAATATTGAGTCCACGGATGAGATGGGTTCAATTAATGAAGGCCAGTTAGCCGCAGACTTGAGTAATGAAGCGACCATTTGCGAATTGATGTACTACGACTATGTAGGTGCAGAGATTGGTTTGCTAGTAGACTTTATTACTCCTCAGGAACTCGGAATCATCATCAACAGTATGCGTGGGGATTCAATGCCCCATATTATGTATTCAGATGCCGTGTATGGCTACGCTGAGTCCCCGGAGGTTTTCACTGAGTCTCTGTGGCATTTCAATGAACATCCACTCATTCAAGATCATTTGGAATCGCCACGGCCGGAAGAATCTGGAATTACTGGTGAAGTCCAGTTTCACGACGTTTGGAACTAAATAGACCAATTCACCGTGTGAACAACACTGACCAAGGATTGTAATATATATATCGAAGAAAAGCTTTGCATAGTAATGTAATTCAAGAACATGTTGAAAGACGATAACGTAATTTGATAATATCGTTTTGTTTTCACGGTAAGTTAACTGTACTATGTGAAGCGTTCAACGGTTACATATTCATTAACAATTGCAGTTGTTTATAATGAGATTTTTTGGAGATTCCGGTGACGGAATCCGGCGGAAAAAATTAAAGTTAAATCTTGATTTGTATTATTTAAAATGGTTTTTTAACTACATATTTACATTCAGCACCCTGAAAAACCTTGGGACGCTTTGATTGTGCAGAAACTAGCTATGAAACTTGCGATTCCAATAAATTGCTGCGGGATATTGACTGGAAAAACCCACCAGAAAAGCTTCCAAAAAATCGCATTATAGACAACTGCTTAACAATTTGGCTATGACTCATTTTATATATATATATATTCTTAGTTGTGTGGAAAGTGAGTTTTGGGATGAGTGTATATTTAATTTTTATTTTTGGAAAGTCTGGTTCAAGGTTTTTAAGTTGTATATTTTTCCTGAGTTATACCAATATTTAATATAGCTAAATTTTTGTCCACAAAATTTTAGACATATTTTTCCGGGGTCATACCAATATTTAATATAATTAAATTTTTGTCCACAAAATTTTAGACTAATAACTTTCACATACGTTAACAATACACCCATCACAATCCATTATACACCTAAAACATTTTAAATTATATTTTATTACTTTTCATATGTGAGTTAATTTAAAGATAAGAATTAAGTGTGAAATTTTTGTAATAATCTCTTCCACATTAAGGAACATCTATTTCCTTTATATGTACGTTGAACTATGCCAATTCAATGTAAAATGTTATAAAATATAAAGCATTTTTGTTAAACATTAATTTATCTAGTTCTATCAATTTACAATAATTATAATGAAATATTAATTTTATATAAATGACATATTAAAATATTTTATTTGAAAAGTTTAAAACATAGTAATTTTCATTTTAATATTCAATAAATCCAAAATTAAAGCAAAATTACGACTCTAATACATAAATCAAAGTCTTTTAAACAACGCACAACACGGGCTCGTAGGTATCAATGCGAAGTATGAGCCATGACGTGAAATTGACATGAGTTCAATCAAGGTACTGATATTTTAATATTTTATCAGACGATTGCAACACCATTTAAGCATTATCATGTACGCTAAACAGCTTTATATCATGGTGATGTTCTATCAGCAGTGGCATATCATAGCGAATACTCCATAACTCTCTTTCGCCTGCAAACAACTTTCAAAATATTGGTATCATGATAGCTTAATTTTTGGCATATCATAAGGAAGCTAAAGCGCATATTAAACACACATTTTATGTGGTAGCGGTAGGTACCTCCTGGTAGGGTAATGGCTCGGAATAATTCTCAGATTACGATGACAGTTTGAGGGGTTTCTTGTGAGGGAAAATGAGGGATTTTAATCAAAGTAATAAAACTGCCCTCGCACATTAAGATTCAGAAAGTGGCTTACCCTTAGCCATTTATTTTCCTTAACATTCGTTTTGAAAATTCTCCCCACTTTTAATTTGTTAATAATAAAACCTGATGTTAAATCTAAGAAAAAACACCTGAAACTAAAATTGTTGTTAAATTCAATTCAAACAATGTTTTATTAGTGTCAATTTATGAAATCATATTTATTGTATCATCCTCCCATGAAATACCATTGAGCTTTCCTTAAAACGTCAAAAAGAAACACAAGAGTGTAAATTGAAACTGCTAAGCAAGCCAAGAATGATATTGATGACATAATTTATCCAACTGTCACATAATCACACAAAGTAGAATAGAAAAGAAAATTATCATAAGGGAAAAGATTAGTAAGCTCCACATAATATCATGAAGTAGTATTTTACAAATCATGCTTAAGTAGATATAGTTTTTTCCAATGCCAATGAACTAAGGTAAAAGGAAATGTTTTCTCCTTTAATCTATCCCTAATTCTATACATCTTCTTAGAGAGGAATAACTACTTTAGTTTCTTGGTGATTGATTAAACATTGTGAGGATAATTGTGTCTTTGTCTTGTAACCTATGTTTTAGCAATAGATTTGGTTTTAGAAAAGTTATTTTCATATCAATACTAGAAATGGGAAATCCTTCACTTCAAGAAGGTGAATTTTCTAGCTTTCAAGTGTAACAACAACTTATTTATTGTTATCTTTCTTCCATATAAACTATAACCAATGGTCTAGAAATTGAATTTATTGTAATGCAATTTTTATTTAATAAGAGTTCAAAAAGATAGTAATTTCTTCTCTCCTCTTCCTTTCAGTGCATCGTGCTTCTCCTAGATTGGGAAATCCATGAAGTGTTGAACAAGTCAAAGAAATCCTCTTCTTGGAAATGAGGCAAAGTGAATCCTACTTCTCTTATTTTCCTATATTTCACATTTTCTTTAATAGAACCAAAATCCTCATTAGCTTTATTCCTACCTAATTGCATAGGAACACTCTCCATCTCTTCATCCAACATTAAAATTCTTCATTCCGTATCTAAACTACTTGTGAGGAAACTTCCTTTAATGTATAGCATGTTCCATGAACAAATGAGCCAACTCACGAAACCCATGTTCCTTTCTCAAACTACCTTTTATTCTTACTAATCAAATTGGGAAAACCAACAACATCCTAAATTTTCCCCAAAAAATTATTATAGTTTTATTCGAATTTCAAATTTCAAAGAAGTCAAGACAAGTTAGATCTTCCTTAAAAACTATAGGTTTCATCTTATGATTGGTTACAAGGTCCATGTGTCAATACATTGGTTGTCCATGTCATCTACAACATACATTGTATCCATGTTATGTTGGTCTCTTCTTCATTCTTCAATGTTCAAACATAGATACTTTATTTAACCATGTCAAGGTTGGAAGGTCCTTCTCTCCACATACCCCTTATTGCTTGCAATGTGTGGAACAAAGAGGAATATCTAACTAGATTAAGCCTTTGTGTTTTCAAATATCATCACATGGTGGTTCATATCACCGTATTTGTTATGCATGGATTTAACCTTCGTGGAGTACAAGGCATGAAGAAGAAACAACCCCTCTAACTCTCTTATTTCCCACACATGGATACAACTTAGCATGCCCTTCTCACATAGACTTTGTTGTGGGTTTGTAGATTTTCAGTATAGTTGTTGATTTCTAATCCTATTTGATTGCTTTCATGAGATGCATTTATTTAATTGTAGATGCTGATTTCTAATCCTATTTGATTGCTTTATCCAGATGCATTTATTTCAGTGTAGATGGTGTTTTTTAATCCTGTTTGATTTCTTGCACTAGATGCATTGATTTCAACACAGATGTTGATTTCTAATTACATTTGATTGCTTGCAAATGCATGGATGTCAGTGTAGATGTTGATTTCTAGACTTATTTGATTTCTTCCATTAGATACATTGATTTCGATTTAGATGGTGTTTTCTACTCCTATTTGATTGCTTGCATTAGATTGATAGATCTTATTAATATTGATGATATAAATTATTAAAAATAACTTTCAAGATTAGATGGAGGTGGGGCGGGGGGGGGGGGGGGGGGGGGGGGGGAGGGGAGAAGAAGGAAGAAGATTATATGCATTTATTTCAGTGTAGATCGTGGCTTCTAATCCTACTTGATTGTTTGCCCTAAATGCATTTATTTCAGTCCTGATATTGATTTCTAATTATATTTGATTACTTGCACTAGATGTATTGATTTCAGTGCAAATGTTGATTTCTAATCCTATTTGATTTCTTGCACTAGATGCATTGATTTTAGTGTAGATGTGGATTTCTAATCCTATTTGATTGTCTACACTAGATTCATTGATTTTAGTGTAGATAATGATTTCTAATCACATTTGATTTCTTGCATTAGATACATTAAATTTTAATCTTGAGGCTATAGATTATTAAAAGAAATATTTTTCAAGATATATTCAATAATACCTAGAGGGACACTATTAAGAATTAATTAATTGCCAAAAGTTGTGATACCTAGAATTAAAATGAAATACATGTGCATAATAAATCCTCCTACAAAGTGAAAATTAATCCCTGACAAAATTTCCTCCCTTCTTCATCACCAATTAACTACTAATAGACAATTAAATATATTCAAAATATAATCAAAATATATTCAAAATTAATAATAGGTAAATGTGTACAGCAATGTATTCAAAATATTTATAAGAGGAAAATATATTTTTATAAACATTCGAAACAAGTCAAAATATTCTTGAAAGACATGTGATAATTGTTTTGATATAAATATTTTATAAATTTGGCCACTCATTAAAAAAATTCAATAATACATTATTTCCTGACTTTGCAAAATAGACTATAGATAAAAAAAATCATCAATATATTCTTCAAGGAAATAAATTATTTCAAACATTAGCAAAAAAAATATTTCAAGAGTAATGTTGATGTAGTAAATTATTAAAACTACTCATCAAGTTATATTTAGTAATACCTAGAGGGACAATATTAAGAATTAATTAGTTGTGAGAAGTTGTGATACCTAAACTTAAAAGGAGTAGATGTGTAGTATCAATCCTCCTGCAAACTATTGAAAACATTGTCTCTCTCCTTCATCGTCATCCAATTATTAATAGACAATTACATACACATATAAAAATATAACACAACAATTGTAACATTCACAAATGCTACCATCCAAATACTAACACATAAACACACAAACCAATCAAAGCATCCAAACACATATGCAAAAACCATTCAAGGCAAGAAACACATAATAAATTAAAGAAGAGAATGATATGATCATGCCAAGAAAAGAAAACATAATGAGAATTTTGAAGTTAATCTCAAACATATACATAATAATGATAATATAAAAATGTGACATTATTTCCCTCAACTTGAACCAACTTAGATCCATCTAACACGAGATCTCTCATGCATCGAGAGGGATAAAATACCTCGAGGTGCAAACATTTCCTCAAGTTCTACACTGTAAAATGAAGATTTGCACGTCGAGGGATTTGATCCCACTCAGCACATGATATATCCTTTGTTAGATGGATATAAGTTGGTCCTTCGCAAATTTCAAAGGAATCCCTGTACTGGAAAGTTGATGCTCTCGTACCACTTTTTGTAAACTTTGAAAAATATTGAGAGGGGGTGGATGAATCAATATCATGCTCTATGCATTAACTTATACCAATTTTTTCTTTTCTTATCACAAACCACAATTCATTCATTCATTATAAGCATAGTATATGAGAACATCTAAACATGTAAAACATGTCAGCAACAAACACAAAAACAGTTAACCATGAGAAGTAACATAGCAAAGAACATCATCACATGAGACACAATATGTTAGGTGGAAACCCAAGGGGTGAAAACCACTGTTGGATGTTCTTCTTCACTCTTCTTATATTATTATAAAATTATTCTTTTACATATATACTCACCACAACCAATGTCCAAGCCACAACTTTCCAATCATGTGAGCCACTACTCACTCCAAACCACTACTTGTATTAACTTTGCAAGCCACCACTTGTAGGAATCCACCAATCCTTCAACATGGCAAGCCACCACCTATTGGAAGCCATCACTCCCAACAAGTCTTGTTTAGCCACCACTGGACTATCCAGCCACCATTTCCAATTTCTTAAGCCACTACCTGAAGGCTATTGCTACACCTTGTCACAACAAGCCACTACTTTCCTCACTGAAGGTACCAACCTTCAAGCTCCCGTTTGGACCATGTATCATACTAGATCCACGATCTCTACAATAAAACACTTATGAACCACACTTTTTCCATTTTCGTAATGGACTCACAGTAAAATGATTTTTCCATATATCATACCATGAATACATGCACTCCAACACAATATCAGCAATACAAACTCAATTAATATATCAACCCAGGCAATTAATTTTCTCATCAAACTCAAACCATACATCAACACACAATAATAATTTGAACATCACACTCAATCATTGCTAACATATACTAGAAGCCATACAAAACATCAATGCTACATCCATACAAACTCTAACAGAGTCCCAACATAAACATGTCAACAATGTGAACTTTGATCCAATATCTCTACTAAAATAGTTACGTCAATAATTTGATCTTTATATCAAAAATTACTAATAACAACACAAGCATGCTATACAAGCACATAGATCCATCATCCTCTAAGGTATGATCAAGATCTAAGATCTGATCTGCACACTATCTCTACAACATTGTAGATCACATTCCCTCTAAGTCCAACCCCTTCTATTGCACACTTTGGATTTTCTATCATTGAGGAAGGGTGAAATCATTACAAAGCACTAATCCTCATTCTCTTGACTTGGTCACCTTCTAGGACGAACAACTCAATTTGACTCTAATCACAAAATACGATTTGCAAAAACCATAGTAAATGCCCCTAGAATTCATTAGAGTGTGCACAAAATATAGGAAATCCACTCTAGAGGATATAAGATACCTTCTCCATTCATAAAACCTATTATAATACAATAAACAAGCTTTATAGGGTGATTTATAACATATATTATCCTCTTATGACACGCATTACAATGTTCTCCATCCCAAACCTCTATCAAATTGCACTAACTCTTCCAGAACTTGTCGATCATCCTATGTATGCTTCTCCATTACCTGTAGATCCTCTATAACCATTAAAAATGCCTTAGTAACATTCCATAAAAACTATAAACAACATGATAACTCCTCCAACCTTGTTGACATTAGTGCCAACATAATCGACTCCACGGTTGACTCCTTTAGAATACATCATAGATTCTCATCAATGCCAACACCATGAGGTAAATGAAACCAACACCATGAGCTTCTATAAATGCAAGAATACAATTTTTAAACATGGAAATTAACAAAGGTTATTAAGGATAAAAAATATCTAAATAATTAACTGCTTCCATCTCTAATCTTCAAGAATTCCAATCATCACATCTTCAAAATGGAAATTTTCTTTCCCAAAACTATTTGAACCTTACTATTACAGCCTATGGTTTTTTCCTTTGGGTAAATTACACCACTTCCTCTTTGGCGAAATTTGAATGTTTTCATTCCCAAAATTATTTTAGGGTATTGGTGTCTCCTTCTATTGGGTGTTAGTAAATTATTGTAACAATACGTTGGTTCCTACAAGAACATTCACATAAATAAGTTTTGTGGTTTTCTCCCATAAGGGTTTATGCATATATCTAGTCTATTATTATGTTGCTAATGTGATTGACATTTTATATGAATTAATTGTTAAGATTAGCCATTATGATGATACCATGCTGATTAACCCCCCTCTCAGTATAATCTTAAATGCCAATAGGTCAACTCAACAAGGATAATTGACTAGCCTATAAAATGATGTGGATTGGTCAAAATCAATTACAATAATGGAACGTTGCTTATGGAGAAAATATTCCCCAATTAAATGAATTTGGTTATATTTGATCAAGTATAGATAAAACCCTATGGGCTGATTGTTGTAGTGAATAAGAAATAATGAATTATGTTAACACACATTATGGTTTTTTTATCATAATGCTTTGTGACTAAGTTTTGTAATGGTGCCTTCAAACACCACCCTCATCTTGAAATATATGTTTCCTTATTTTCATGTATTTATAGATTATGCCATTCTCTAGGGTACATCCCATTACCAAACACCACTTTAAAGAGATAAGTGAACAAGTCTTTCTAATTTTTACTATCCAAAAATACCTATATTAGGGATCATCTCTTTTTCTCTTATGTTCTTAGGTTTGCACTATATTTTATGTGAATTACACTACATTTTTGTTCTTACAAACTTGCTTACGTAGTCTCCAAAGAGTTGGCATAATCTTAAATGCTAGATTCATCTCCTTCCCACTCTTCTTCAAGTTTCCACAAGATTATTGGAGTAATGGATTCATTCTTACTCCAGTTATGGTTCTCTTTTATTCACTTGAAGTTGACAATGGACATTATTTTAGTCTCCTTTTACTTGGATAAGGTAATATTGGTGGCCTGATCTTCTTTTAGAACCAAAATTTCTTCTAGAAACAAAATGTTTAGAGACAAAATGCATTATTTTACCACAACATGTCCACAATATTTCATGTATTTGGAGCATTCACCCACTTTCTCTTTACTAGTAAAATTTATGCCTTCGTGTTTCAACACATGTTATATTATAATGGGATCTCGAATCCTTTATACTTTTTTGTCAAGACCTTGGTCATTGTAACCCATTTGTCTCATAAAATTTAAGCCTCTGCCCCGAGTACGTAATTCAAATACACCAAAAGTCTCTTTTGTTTACTCATAATAAGAAATATTTTTTAAGGATGTTTTTGTGGTATATCACTCAGTAATTGTGCATGGATCTATTGTAGAAGTGGAATATTTTATCTCTTCTTCATTTCCTTGGACTTATAATTTATGTTTTAATAATAATTCATCCTTAGCCACTAATTCTTACAACAATTCCCCATTATCTTAGTACACCTATGATATTGATGGCCATTCCATTGATTCACCTTCTCTCCTAACAGATAGTGCATCTAATCCATCTAAGAAAGTACATGTGAACACCTTGAAATTATTTTCCATATCTAGTACTATTGGGATCAAGGCACTAGTTACTAAGTGTTTCAACTTTGCAAAAGAAACCTTATTCTTTCATCTGCATTCAAATTTCTTGCCATTCCTCTAAAGTGAAATTATTGGATTTGTAATTTTTTGGAACCCTTTTGCAAACAATTAATAGAAACCATTTCAGCCCTTAATATTATGAAATTTAGTGTGTGCATTTCTTAGTGTTGAGTAATCCCCCTAAATATTCTTGATATTTGCTAATATCCCTATTCATGAGCTTATATTTCCGAGATACTAAATATGCTTTTAAAATAAGGAGCATTTAGAAATTGTCCATATGGCTAGTGCTCCCTTAAGAATTGCAATATAGGATGAATTTGTTGAATGTGCTCCCTTTTCTATCTAGATTAAATAATAATATAATTAATTTTATTTTAAATAAAATGGTATTGATACTTCTCAAACATGACATTCATCATGAACAAAGTCATTTAGTCAGCTGGACCAAAAGAAAATATTAGGAACTTGTGATAGTCAAAGCATGTTCTAAATGTGGTCTAATGAATACCTTTCTCCTTTATCATCAATTAATGACTCTATAATTGCAGGTCAAATTTTGATAAGATAGTATCCCTCTTCATCTAATCAAAGAATTCATCAATTCTTGGGATGCAATGAAAATTCCTAATTATTAATTTACTAAATTAGAAATAATCTAAGCGTGAAAGTCCAAGTTTAGAAACTCTTTTAGTTTCACATCTCAATTGTATAACTCAAGCTCAATGGTTCTTTATATTATGTCGAAAGTATGATGTGCACTAGACTTGAGCTAAATGGAAACACTTATCTTGGTACAAAGGTAGTAATCTAGGTAGCTTTGTCAAGAATACATCCTTACAATTAAGTAGCATAGTTTAAGAGGACCCTTTTCTTCACTAACTACTTCTAGTGCACACATCTTACACATTTCTAGAAGCAACAATTTACCTACATAGTGGAAATAACACGTAAAGACTTTGGTTGAGTAATTATTTGAAGTTGCATTAAAATCCTTTTATTTTCTAAGTAATGAAAATCTTCATGTAAAATCCAAAATGATCTGAATGTGTTTCTTACCAACCATCCCTGTGATGAGATCATAGGATCATATAATCATGGTGTATAAAGACAATTGGCTCTTATATACAGTGAAGTCTAGAGAGCACCATGATAAAATAGTGCGTCCCACTTACAATTTCACATCAAATGCCATCTCCCCTAGCTTAAAGTCATTATCATTATGATTTCCAACCCACATTTTGTTAAGGAAGAAAGTGAAGTAAAACAATTTATAGCAACATAATCAATAAGATAAAAATTTCAACATTTCAAATTAAGTCTTATCTAACTAAATTAATATGAGTGCTCATTCCAATAGTTATTCATCATTACATTGATTATTTGAGACTAATACTGATCCCCTAATATAATCATATCTTCATTTAAAGTGTAACTCACTCATCTATCAAAATAGTTCTTTGCATATTAAATCCCAATGCAAATCCAATATTCAGTATTTAGCAATTCCCTATGCATATTGAGTTAACAATTTTCTTTTTCTTGACACAATTTTCTTTGTCTTGACTTCATTCCTTCTTACGAAAAAAATGCATAAAACTAAAAATTATTTTCCTTAAAATATTTCTTACCTTCTCTTTTTCATAATTATAATTTAATTATTGTGTTGTGGTTGTTATTAATTACTTGTCTAATTCAACTTTCACTACTAATTCATTTTCAATTCTCAATTACAACCATGGTATATTATAATTTTGTGAGTCCAAAATACTAACCATGTGCTAATTGTCAAATTCAATACATTAATACACTTGTCCCATATAATTATAGAATAGGACCCGGCAATTGCGCGTCGCTCCAAAACATAATCCCCAAGCGCTCCATAGTGAAATATGTAATTCCACTCGAGGAGAAACAATATTTTCCATGGGGGTGATGGAAATTGAAAGCGACTCTCGAAGTGGTCCTTAGACATGGATTCTAGCTTTCATATTATCTCGGGATTTCTCGCACCTTCTACCTAGGTGTTTAAAGAGTCTAAACTTAGAAAGCCAAAACTCATCTCTCGTAATAAAAATCAGCATTTGCAGGGTATCCTTTTTTGGTGTGATATACCATTTCATTTCATCAGTCGACTATGTATTAATATCATTTCATTTTGCTAAGTTATTATATATATTAATTAAAAAAAATGAAAATTAATTTTAAATAATTAAAAATTATATTATTTTATAATTGATTTCAAGTTTTAATGCAATAACTAATATTTAATTGGGTTTGGAGTATGTTTTAAAATTATTTTTCCAGTTAAGAGCTAGTTTTTATGGGAAGTAAGAAAATAGGTTAACTCCCTAAGAACCAAGCCATTTGGCAGTGGTAAAGCCTTGCCCTCTTACGAAGCACCAAATTATTCCTGGTTTTCCCTGAATAAGAATGATGAATGACTTTACATTTGCGATTAATAATTAAAAATGTTAACTTAACCACTGAGTTAGAATAAAGTGAAAAATAAATTTTCTTGGTTGTGAAGAAAAAAACAACCCATATTTAATTTAAAGAAGATCTTCGTATATTCAAATAAATAAATAAATAATAAAAATTCGAAAACTTTCTGATAATGTTTGGTAACTGACTCATTTTAAAAAATAGACTTCCGACCTAGCTAAGCAAAGAATGTCACCAGATTATTCTAGAACGTGAACGCAAAACTCCATTGTTATGTCCTTTCCATCCTTGGATACTAGTACCGCCGTTGTACGTATTGTTTGCCTCGTAGTGTACATCTTATCAATACCTCAAAGTATCTGCAAAAAAAAATTTGCAACGAGAAAATTCAATTGTAAAAGAAGATGTTGATGGTTCATGGTCCGTACTGTTTGGTCCTTCCCAAGTGCCAAATCAAAACCGGACAAACTGAAACTTGTAACCGCAGGTCTTGAGTTTATAACGAGTCCTTAGCACCAATTAGCGTCTAAATAATATGAATTTGCCTATGTAAAATTGTCTAGATGTAACTTTACCTAACGTTCCAATTATGTTTGTAAATGGATAAAGTTTAAATATTATTATTATCATCATATACAATCATCGTTGAAATTATAATTTTATATTAAGCAAATTGTATTTTGAAAATATAAATGAAGTTTTATTATATTGAGAACATATAATCTTAAGGATTTTTGAAATTTGAAATTTCAGTGTAATAAAAAAACATTGCAAAGTATTGAAAAAAATAAATTTAAATATTTATGAATTTGTATTCTCACTAACTTTTCCCGGTTTTTTAGTGTAGAAACTCATATGGTTTGTTTTTCATCGGTGTAGTTTAAGCAACGTATAATTTTGCTGGGAAAATAATAAAAATTTTAGTATGATTTTAAGAAAAGAAAAATTAAAAAAAAATAGATTATAGATGTGAAATTTCAATATTATAGGTGTCCAAGAGTTTTCTCACTAACTTTTCAACGTAGAAACTCATATGATATGTTTTTCATTGGTGTAGTCTAAGCAAAACATAATTTCGTTGGGAAAACAATAGAAATTTTAATATGATTTTGAAAAAGGAGATTTTTTTTTAAAATATAAATTATAAACGTGATGTTTCCATATTATAAGTTTCCAAAAGATTTCGATAATAATAAATCTATTTCTGTTATAAAAAAATTAATCACTCCATATTCAAATTTCTTAAAAATGAAATGACAAGATTTAAGCTAAATTTCACCAATGCTCTGTTTTACTTTACTCCAGGGTCTTTTTCTGCAGAGGAAGACTAAAAAAAATTTCACTGAGAGACAGAGTATTTCACCACCATAAAACATTTCCATTCATTAAAATATATGCCTGATACATATTCATCCTCTTTGCTGAGAGGGATTCTGTTTCACCTGAGAATTCACTGAACTGGGTTTACTGCTGTAAATCCCCTTTTACATTCACTGCTGTGAAATACACTTTTATGCTATAATAAAAATTCACACATACATACAAATGCGCTCCACCATTTTCTTTATGCACTGATGTGCAAAACCACACATGGTTTTTCTACTCCTCAGTTTTACGATGGCCAACGCAACCACCATTACAACCCACGAGCATATTTCTACTTGGCTCGTTCATATATTTTTTTAACTCGTGTCTATGTTCTTTTTACATACCATTACCCAAAAAAATGGTCAACGCATAAAAAAACATAAAAAAAATTACGTACCCATATCCCATACAAAACTTAGTTAATGAGCATATGCGCCCATACCTCCGATTAAAAAAAACTTACGTGCAATATATGAAAACTTCAATATACTACCTACCACTATGACATTTCATTAATTAAATGTATGGTCAACAAAACTTAGATTTACTTCACGCAATATTTAATTTGATGCAGGAGTGGCGGTCAAACTCAAGAATTTAACCCACGCAAACCTTTAAATGCACCTCGTACGCAGCTTTGGTTTATCAACGGTGGAGAGCGATGGAGTAAATCCAACGGTGGAGAACAATATCGGAAGGCCAACATATGCTGAACATTAACACCCGAGAAAATGACGTTGGGATACGTCAGGGGTGAACCACGTGTCAGCTCTAAAATTTCTCGGGTTCGATCATCGGAAAATCCCTTTTGCCGGAATGTGACCCGAGAGCTCTCCGGCGGGTCTGTTTACCGTTTTCTGGCAGCTGCGTTGAAATTACGATTTCAACACTCCCCTTTAATTTCAACAGCTGGGCATTCGGTCATACCGAGACACTTCCTCAAAAATTCAAAGCTTTTCTGATCCAGTGGCTTTGTCAAGATGTCTGCAACCTGTTCTTGAGTCCTGCAATGTTCTAGGACAATTTCTCCATTGTTCACCAATTCTCTGATGTAGTGAAACCTTGTATCAATGTGTTTCATTCTCTTATGAAACACTGAATTCTTTGACAATGCAATAGCTGAGCTATTGTCACAAAAGATCACTGTCGCTTTTGCCTGCTCTTGGCCTAAGCTTCTCAACATTCTTCTCATCCACACTGCTTGACATGCTGCTGCTGTAGCTGCCACATATTCAGCCTCTGCTGTAGACAATGCTACAATGGACTGCTTCTTAGAAGCCCATGAGATGGCTCCTGAACCCATATGAAAAACATAATCGGAAGTGCTCTTCCGATCATCTAAACTTCCAGCCCAATCGCTATCTGTGTACCCAACCAAATCTGAATGTTCTGAGGCATTATATAAAATTCCAAACATTTTGGTACCTTTGACATACCTCAAAATTCTCTTTGCTGCCTGCCAATGTGCCTCCTTTGGCCTCTCCATGAACCTGGAAATTAAACTAACAGCATACATAATGTCAGGCCTAGTAGCTATTAAATACATAAGGCTGCCTACAATACTCTTGTACAAACTAGGATCAAAATCCTTGCTGCTGTCCTCTCTGCTGAGTTTTAATCCCATCACTGTGGGAGTGATTGCTGCCTTGCATTCTTCCATCTTAAATCTGCCCAAAACTTGATTTACATATCTTGCTTGAGATATAAAAATTCCTTTTTCATTTTGATCTACTTCTATGCCTAAGAAGTATCTCAACAAACCCATGTCAGTCATTTCAAATTCATCCTTCATGACTGATTTAAAATTCTCAATGAGCTGATCATCATTACCTGTGAAAATCACATCATCAACATATAAGACAACAATCAAAATTTTACCATCCTTTTCTTTGATGTAGATTGTGGGTTCTCCTTCACATTTGTCGAATTCATTATCCAATAGATATGAATCTATTCTGCTGTACCATGCTCTTGGCGCTTGCTTCAGCCCATAAAGAGCCTTCTTCAATTTGCACACTTTGTGCTCTTCACCTTTCTTCTCATAACCGAGAGGCTGTTCAATGTACACCTCTTCTTTTAACACTCCATTTAGGAATGCTGACTTCACGTCCATTTGGTATACTTTCCATTTGTTTTGAGCTGCTATAGACAGCACTGCTCTCACGGTTTCCATTCTTGCAACCGGTGCGAAAGTCTCCTCATAATCTCTCCCATACTGCTGCTTGTACCCCTTGACAACCAACCTTGGCTTGTGCCTTTCTATCTTGCCTTCAGCATTGCTCTTGGTCTTGTAGACCCATTTCACACCAATGACTTCTTTGCCTTTTGGTAGCTCAACCAAATCCCATGTTTTGTTTCTCTCTATGGCTTTCATCTCCTCATCCATAGCTTCTATCCATTTCCTATCTTTAATTGCATCCTCGAAATGAATAGGATCATCAACATGACAATACAAGGCAAATAAGGAATTCATTCCTTCATCATAAATGTCACTTAGATTTCTAAATTTCTTACCTCTTTCACTTGGTGTGCAAGTGCTTGAAGATGCACTTGAATTTCCTCCTTGTGGTGTGCTTGGAGAAGCACTCTCATTTATCCTCAATGGTGTCCCTTGCTGTCCTTGTGTTGGCGCTGCTGTTTGGGGATGCATTTCAGCCACCTCCTCTTCATCTTCATCATGAGACAAACAGTTTTTAACGTTCACTGTTTTCTCTATGCTTCCATCCCAAGCTTCTTCCTCAATGAATTGAACATCCCTGCTTACAAAGAACTTCTTGGTAGATGGGATGTACAGCCTGTAGGCTTTGAATTCATCACTGTATCCAATGAAGATGAATTTCTCCCCTTTGCTGTCCAACTTCCTCCTTAGCTGATCTGGTATGTGTGCATAGGCCACACACCCAAAAACTCTCATGTGGGTGACTCCTTGCTTTCTCCCACTCCATGCCTCTTCTGGCACTTTGTTCAAGACTGCTTTTGTAGGACACCTGTTCAATATATAAACTACACAATGTACAGCTTCAGCGCAATACTCATTTGGCAAATGCTTTGCCTTCAACATGCTCCTCGCCATCTCCATGATGGTTCTGTTTTTCCTTTCAGCAACTCCATTTTGTTGTGGAGTGTACTGAGTTGTGAACTGTTTATGTATTCCATTTTCTCTACAAAACTTAAGGAATTCATTGGAGATATACTCACCTCCTCTATCAGTTCTCAAAACTTTTATATGCAGCCCACTTTGGTTTTCCACAAATGCCTTGAAGTTTTGGAATTTCTCAAACACTTCACTTTTGTTTTTAAGGAAATATACCCAAGTCTTTCTTGTAAAATCATCAATGAATGTCAAGAAATATAGGCTGCCAGCTAATGATGGAGCTTGCATTGGTCCACACAAATCTGAGTGGATAATCTCTAAGGGTGTTTTTGCCCTTATGCTTTTTCCTGATGGAAAACTTTCTCTATGTTGTTTGCCCAATATACAACCTTCACAAAGGCTGTCCGGCTTCTCTATCAATGGTAATCCCTTTACCATTCCTTTTCTGCTCAATAAGTTTAGACCTCCAAAATTTAGATGCCCGAATCTCAAGTGCCATAACCAGTTCTTATCCTTTGGCACGCTTTGGAAGGCCTCTTGGGTGACTGCTGCAATTTCACCATTGTTTTTCATGTCTGCCCTGATCCGGAGAGGGAACATCCTGTTCCTTGTCATCTTCACTTCAGCAATGCATCTTTTGCTGGGTGGTATGTCCATGATGGTGCACACATCATTTACAAAGTAAACATTGTAACCCTTTTGGACAAGTTGTCCAACACTCAATAGGTTACATCTCATTCCGGGGACATAGTAGACATCTGCTATGGTTTTCCTTTCTCCTTGTTTTGTAAATATTTTTATCTCCCCTTTTCCCATAACAGACACTTTACAATCAGTTCCTAGTGTGACCTCTGATTTCAAATTCTGATTTAAGGCTGAAAAGAGGGCTATATTCCCTGTCATATGGTTGTTGCAACCTGAGTCTAAAAACCATATGTCCTCACTATGTGTTTCAGCCATGTTACAAGCTAACAGGACATTTTCTTGACTGTTGTTTTCTCTTGTAACATTTGCATTTTGTCTGTTGTTCATATCATGTTGTTTCTTTCTACAATCACTTGCATAATGTCCATACTTTTTGCAATAATAACATTGAACATTAGATTTATCATACCTTTGTCCTTGAGCATGATGTTGTCCTCCTTGTTGGCTGCTGCCCTGGCCTTGGTTCTGATTTGGATTGCTGCCTCTTCCTTGTGCATTTGATGGGTTGTTCCTTCCACCTCTGTTCTGGCTTCTGCCTCTTCCTCTTCGGTTTCCTCTTCCTTGACCTCTTCCTCTTCCAAAGGACATCTGGGTCTTGAAGGCTTGCTCAAGAGATGAGTTTTCATTCCTACTCAACCTCTGCTCATGTGTTATCAGTGATGCATGTAGCTCATCAACTGAATAGTTTGAGAGATCCTTTGTCTCTTCAATGGTGGTGACTATGGCATCAAACCTTGAGGGTAAGACCCTCAATATTTTCTCCACTATCCTTCTATCTTCAATGGTTTCTCCATGAGTTCTCATTTGTGTGATTACACCAATCACATGAGTGAAGAATGATTCAATGTTGTCTGACTCCTTCATTTTCAAGTTCTCAAAATCCTTTCTCAGCAATTGTAGTTCTGTTGTATTCACTCTCTCCATGCCTTGATAGGCTGTCTTGAGGGTTTTCCATGCTTCATTTGATGTTTTAGCTGCTGCTATCCTTGGAAATATACTCTGGTTTACTGCTAGATGCAATAATAAAATGGCCTTTGCATCCTTCTTCCTATTGCTCTTCAGGAGATCTCTCTCTCCCTGAGTTAATGCATTGAAATCAGTTTCATTTGCTAGTTCTTCAAAACCTTCTTCAACTATTTCCCATAAATCTTGAGAGGCAAATAGGGCTCTCATAGTTATTGACCAGTAGTCATAGTTCTTCCCATTAAACTGTGGGAGCTGGGTATTAAACATACCCATACCAGTGCTTGTGCTAGCCATTCCTTGACTGTGTATTTAAAAACTGACTGTCTCTTCAGTAATAAACAAGATAGTTATGAAGAATACCTGAATCCTTCGTTGTCTGAGTCTTCTGTCTGCCTGAGAAGTTTTGCTGCAGCAACAACCTTCTCCCTTCAGCTTCTTTAACTTCTTTAAAGAGCCTGAGCCTGCTCTGATACCACTGTTGGAGATTTTTACATGGAGAAAATACCAAAAACCAAGAAAATAAAACACAGAGGCAATGCTCTGTTTTACTTTACTCCAGGGTCTTTTTGTGCAGAGGAAGACTAAAAAAAATTTCACTGAGAGACAAAGTATTTCACCACCATAAAACATTTCCATTCATTAAAATATATGCCTCATACATATTCATCCTCTTTGCTGAGAGGGATTCACCACACAAAAAAAATACATTCAACAAAAAAAACATTTACTCTGTTTCACTTGAGAATTCACTGAACTGGGTTTACTGCTGTAAATCCCCTTTTACATTCACTGCTGTGAAAGACACTTTTCTGCTGTAATAAAAATTCACACATACATACAAATGCGCTCCACCATTTTCTTTATGCACTGCTGTGCAAAACCACACATGGTTTTTCTACTCCTCAGTTTTACGATGGCCAACGCAACCACCATTACAACCCACGAGCATATTTCTCCTTGGCTCGTTCATATATTTTTTTAACTCGTGTCTATGTTCTTTTTACATACCATTACCCAAAAAAATGGTCAACGCATAAAAAAAAACATAAAAAAAATTGCGTACCCATATCCCATACAAAACTTAGTTAATGAGCATATGCGCCCATACCTCCGATTAAAAAAAACTTACGTGCAATATATGAAAACTTCAATATACTACCTACCACTATGACATTTCATTAATTAAACGTATGGTCAACAAAACTTAGATTTACTTCACGCAATATTTAATTTGATGCAGGAGTGGCGGTCAAACTCAAGAATTTAACCCACGCAAACCTTTAAATGCACCTCGTACACAGCTTTGGTTTATCAACGGTGGAGAGCGATGGAGTAAATCCAACGGTGGAGAACAATATCGGAAGGCCAACATATGCTGAACATTAACACCCGAGAAAATGACATTGGGATACGTCAGGGGTGAACCACGTGTCAGCTCTAAAATTTCTCGGGTTCGATCATCGGAAAATCCCTTTTACCGGAATGTGACCCGAGAGCTCTCCGGCGGGTCTGTTTACCGTTTTCTGGCAGCTGCGTTGAAATTACGATTTCAACACTATGGAACAACGGTCTTTCACATCCTTAATTTAGTTTACCAATCATTATGCACATTATATAGATCCGCAGTTAGATTCCTAATCATTATGAACATTATATGGATCCTTAAATCTTTTATACAATATAATGCCGAAAGAGCCCCGACTCACGGGTCTTTGCGCGACTCCTGTCATAAATTTGGAAAAGGGTCCCATCTGAACGAGTGAATACGGCATATTCTATTTGTAGGTGACACGGATCACATGATGGTGGAGTTTTGGTGTTTGAATGATTTGTAAGTAGTTTTAACTTTTTTCTTGTTCAGTGTTGGTAGGTTGCGATGCCTGTTAGTCTAGTAAATGTGGTTGGAATTTGAAAATAGTGGATTGGGTTATTTTTAGAATGTAATTCCTCCAGTGAAGGAATCGTTTCGACAACTGAAAGTGGTTTGAATTTGGGTAAAACAATTTTAAAAAGTATTATAGAAACCATAGTTACCAAATTCGAATTCGAATTCAAGTTCAAATTCGATTTGGTACGGAAAAAATTCGATTACCTAAAATTCAATATGGAAAAAATTCCCGCTCGATTAGACTACGGCTCTGCGGCTCACTGCTCGTTGGTCTCTGTGGCTCACCGCTTGGTGGTCTCTAATTGTGGTCTCTTTGGCTCAATACATCTCTGCGGCTCTGTTCGGAAAATTCGTGGGGTTTTTCATTTCTCTGTGGCTCAATTGTTCAAATACGTTATATCTCAATTGATAAATATCCCTGCAGCTCAATATTCCCTGCGGCTCAATATATCTCCGCGGCTCAATCGAAGCTTGATCTAATCTTTTATTTCTGCGGCTCATCTCTGCGGCAACTTAGTCATAAACGATCGTTTGTTGCCATATTTTCTTGCCGCAACCACAACCGCAAGTTCTTTGGAGGGTAATTTGTACGCTGTCGTGAGCCTGGAAGCATAAGATCAATGATATGCCATCCATGCATAAGGTTAATGGGTTAATAAAGTTAGTAAGGTTTGAAGTTACTTTAAATTTTGGCTGGGTTCTAGATCTAACCTTCTGCGGCTAGATCTAGATCTAGATCTAATCTTCTGCCTTATTTTCTGTGGCTAGATCTGGATCTAATCTTCTGCCTTATTTCTACGGGAAAATATGGCTCCCAGCTTCGCGAAAATAGCTGCTGGCTCAGTTCCATCTGCTTCTGGAGGGCAAGCTCCTGCCCATATCATCAGTGAAGCCCCAGCTCCCACTGTCCAGGTGGTCCAGGCCTCACTCGATGAGGCTTTGAAGTTTTCCAAAAGTGCCCTAATTTGTCGGTTCAATGGTTTTTGGCCGCGGCTGACAGCTCTTCACAATTGGATCTCGGAGGTATGGAAGCCTGTCATTTCTGATGAAATTAATATCTGCCCCTGTGCTAGGGGTTTCTTTATAGTAGATTTTGAAAATCCTGAACGCAGACAATGTATTCTAGATTCCGACCCTTGGTTTTGGGAAAACTCAGAACTATTCATAAAGCCATGGAACCCATCATTCGACCTCTCAACAGCGGTCATAACCTCAGCACCAGTTTGGTTGAGATTGCCAAGCCTACCCTTGCATCTCTAGAATCTCTCCTCGCTAAAAGCCATTGGAAATGCAATTGGGAAATTTTACTGCAGGTGCCCAGAAACAGAGGAATATGCCAGAACCACCTATGCACGCATCTGTGTGGAAATGGACTTCAGCGCCAGATTCCCAGCTGAAATAAACCTAACAAGTAAAGACTATGTGTGGAACCAGAAACTCGATTATGAAAGTGTCCTCTTCAGATGTCGATCCTGCTTTGAGACAGACCATCTAGCCAAAAATTGCCCAAAAGCCTCACAGAAAAATTCTGCTAGAAAAAACCACCACAGATCTACATGGTGGGAAGGAGCACAAAAAGAACACTACACTGTCATCAAAGAAGAATTCTCTAAAGAAAACTCTGAATCACAAGAAATCGGGCAAGAAAGAAACAACTCTCAAGGCAAGCATGGAGAAAGCCCCGTCCTCTCAAGCATCAACAGTTATGAGGATTCGAATATCGCACAAAATAAATCTTCATTTAACAGCAAAGCAGATCTCCTAGACCAAACTTCTTCTCCAACTATCTTCAAAAGGACGAACACAATAGATCGCGAAGCTAAGACACCAATGTCGCAAGAAAAAGAAGAGATGCAAGATGAAGGAAGTTGGAAGACCGTAGAGAAAAAAAAGAAAGCTACAACATCAATCTCGCCAAGAAAAACGAGGAGCCAGACAATTAAAAACTAAGAAAAGTATAGGTCTGATAGACCATTTTGGTCTCAGTGGACGTTAACCGCTATCATTACAACTATTTAAATATATGTTTTAACCAAGAAACAAATTGAGCTAACCATTAAAACTATTATAAATTATATAATATGATATTCAATAAAAATTAAATTTCTATACAAATTTCATATTACAAAATGTAGAAATTTTGAATAATTTAACACATATTCAACAGAGATTATACTGATCATGTAATATTGCGGAATACATACACAATACATAAGCTCCTCTACGTTGATCATCAATATAGCAGCATCAATAACAATAAAACATCAAGAGCATTCACACATTAACACAGTGTGTATCCCGAGGAAAGCATCTCACTAAAAACCCCAACTATCTGTATATTAATGATTGAGTCATGTAACATTACACAGCATAATACTTCTCCCAAGTATCTCCACCTCTGTTACACACAATATAGCTCAGATCTGATCTCCAAATCTCTTCCACTGCTTGCCTGCCTCCACTGCTCAATACCTGCTCAAGAACTGATGAGAATGGCTTACCAAACTCGTTTTTCAACTGCAAAATAGTCACTCACACTTTGTTGGACATGAGCAAAAGCTATAATGTGGGCAAATACGTGAGCAAACTCATTGGCATACTCAATCCCTTTATTGTGCAAGATCTGGTGCACAACTATAGTTACAACTGATAGCAATCTGATTCTCTACCACTTGTCCCTGTTGAACTGAACATGCACTGACATGCAACTGAGTTAACTGATGTATTCATTAGTTGTATTATGAGTTAATAACTTGTGAATTAATTAATAACTAATTCACCCAACTCATCTCTAGTCTATTTGCCAGTTAGACTAAATACAACCAGTTTAACAAAGCTAAACTAAACACAACTCCATCAACTCCACAATCAACTCCACCAAACTCAACTGATTGAGTTCTAACTGAAGTCATGCATGCAACAACTCAACTGACTCATAAGAAAAGCGTATTTCCTTCTGACAGCTGCATGTGCCACCTTTGTAGCTCAAATTGAAGTGCTCCAAGAGAATAAGATTAAGTTTATAGTCCAAATATTATTGTGAGATAATAATATTTGACTTTTCTATTTTTGACAGCCAGTCTAAAAATAGACTTTGATCACTCACACTGTGATCACTCACACTTTCATCAAAAATAGAAGTCCATCTATTTTTTCCCAACTTGATCAATCATCCATAAACAACAACCTGCAATCCATAGACATGATCCATATGTCTAAAAATAGACATAGTCTAAAAAATAGACTTGCGCCAAAAATAGCCTGCGGGCCCACTTAGTGAAGGCGACTCTTTTCACTAAGCTCCATCATCTTGTTGCAATCTCAACACTCCCTCTCGACAAGATATGGATTATCAGCAACCCCTATCCTACCTCGGTGGTACTTGAATTTGCTCCTGGTGAGAGCCTTCGTCAGAATATCAGCATCCTGATCCTCCGTTGGAATGTATGAAAGTAACATGATCCTCCACTGCACACAATCTTTGATATGATGGTACCTGATGTCAATATGTTTAGATCTATCATGAAATACAGGATTAGCCGAGAGTTTAATGCAACTTTGGTTATCACAGTAAATCACAGTAGGATCCAAATGAGAACCAAACAAACCAACCAGGATCTTCCTCATCCATATAGCCTCGCATGCAGCCAAACTTGCTGCCATATACTCGGCCTCCGCTGAACTGAGTGCCACGGATCTCTGTTTCCTGCTGTACCAAGAAACTGCTGTCGATCCAATACTGAAGGCCCCTCCTGATGTGCTCTTTCTGTCTGTTGGGTTCCCTGCCCAATCTGCATCCGTGAAGCCACATAGCTTCACCTCATCCTCCTGTCTGTACCGCAAACCATATCCCGATGTGCCTCTCAAGTAGCGCAATACATGCTTGCCCGCCTTCCAGAAGAGCTTGGTAGGCTTAACCATAGCTTGTGAAAGCTAGTTAACTGCATAGCATATATCAGGTCGTGTATTGACCAAATACATCAGCGACCCCACCAACTGTCGATAAACAGTGGCATCCACTTCTTCTCCCGAAGTGGCATCCTCCTTCCTCCAACCTCCAGGAAGAGGAGTATCAATAGGCTTGCAGCCATGCATGTTGAACTTCTCCAGTATCTCCCGAGCATACTTGCCCTGAGAAACAAACAGTCCACCATTGCACTACCATATTTCCAATCCCAGGAAATAGTGAAGGAGGCCCAAATCCTTCATCTCAAACTCTGTAGCAAGATCCTTCTTGCATGACAGTATCAACAACTCATCACCCATTAGAATCAAATCATCAACATACAGTACAATGATAAGCAACTTACCCTCCACCACAATCTGGTATAGGTTCGGATCCGCCTCGCTCTTGGAGAATCCAAGTCCTGTGAAATAGCTGTCTATCCATGTGTACCAAGCACGTGGTGCTTGCTTCAACCCATACAGTGCTCTCTTGAGCCTGCACACATGCGACTCACTGCTGAAGACTTCAAAGCCTTCGGGTTGCTCAATGTACACCTCTTCCTCAATGACTCCATTGAGGAATGCAATCTTCACATCCATCTGATGAATGTGCCATCCCATCTGCGCTGAGAGACCAAGAATCGTCCGTATGGAAGAATACCTTGTGACAGGTGCAAAGGTCTCCTCATAATCGATCCCCTCAATCTGTGAAAAGCCTCGGGCAACAAATCTTGCCTTGTACTTCTCCACACTCCCGTCAGCTGCCTGCTTAACTTTGTAGATCCATCTCGAACCCACCACTGATTTCCCTTCCGGTCTAGGAACAATCTCCCATGCACTGTTTCTGACAGTAGAATCATACTCTTCCACCATGGCATCTACCCATGAGGGATCCTCCATAGCTTCCTCGAAAGAGGATGGCTCAGTCACAACACACTTGCTCATAAGAGCCATGTATCCAGTGTACCGATCAGGTGACTGTCTCTGCCTACGTTGGGTTGTAGGTGGTCCTACAACTTTCTCTGCATCTTGAGCCAGTCGCTCAGCGTCTATCAAGCGATTTCGCCCTCTGATGGTTGGCACTGCATGAGTGGTCTCTTCCACTCCATGAACCTCGTCCTCTGGCTGATCCACGTCCTGAAGCTCATCCTTAGGAACTAATAGCTCCTCATCTGCATGCAAGTGTAGCTCCCTCTCAAGTGAACACTTCATGGCTTTCTCCTCCTGAAATTTTATATCCCGTGGCACAACAATTTTACCACTGTCTGGAAAATACACACGATAGTTGTGGGGCGTATTAGTGTACCCCACAAATATCCCAACCTCTGCGGTCGGCTCCAACTTCTTCCTGGTATCCTTCGCCACATGCATGTAAACGTTAGCACCAAAAATCCTCAAATGAGAAAGATCAGGCTTCTTACCAGAATAAGTCTCCTCAGGTGTTCTCGTGCCAAGTATCCTATGAGGACAACGGTTCTGCACATAAACTGCTGTATTGCATGCTTCCGCCCACAAGTGAAGGGGTAGGCCCTAATCATGCAACATTGCCCGTGCAGCACCCACAATCGTTCTGTTCTTCCGCTCAGCTACCCCGTTCTGCTGTGGGTTATGGGGAGCTATGAGCTCTCTACGAATCCCTTCTGTCTTGCAAAAATCCTTGAACTCATCCGAGATGTATTCACCACCATTATCGCTCCTAAGAGTTTTCACCTTCTTCCCAGACTCCTTCTCGACCAGTGCTTTGAATTCACAGAACTTTGAATATGTCTCGCTCTTCTTCTGCATGAAGAAGATCCAGCACTTACGAGAGAAATCATCAACAAAAATCACATAATACCTGTGTTTTGCTGTTGAAGAAACTGAGAAAGGTCCACACACATCTGTGTGAATTCTCTCAAGGATCGTCGTGGCGTGACTATCCTTCTCGTGAAAGGTGGCTTTCACAAACTTCCCCAAAGTACACCCCTTGCACTGATCTGACTGTGCAAGTGTGCCTTTAGGAAGCCCTGTAGTGATCTGCTGCAGTATCTTCAAGGCTCCATGGTGAGGTGACCCAATCTCCTGTGCCACAACTCGCCATCATCCCGGCTCACCAATCCTTCTGCCTTGCCTGCCATTGCTGCGCATCCATCTACATGCAACTGATAAAGGTTCCTCACTCGAACCCCTATCTTTCGGGTCTCACCAGTTGTCTTGATGCGCAGGAAGGCCTTTCCCTCGCTGAAAACAACATCATACCCCTTGTCTTCTAACATCACCACTGAGATGAGATTCTTCTTCAATCCTGGAAAATGCATGACTTCCTTCAATACAAAGGGTTTACCAGACTCCTTCTCAAAGGAAATGGTACCGATACCGGTCGCACTGTATCTACCATCATCGCCCATCTCGATGTGCACTCCAAGATCCTTGTCCTCCAGATCAGAGAACAAATCTCTATCTCTCGTCATGTGAAAAGACACACCACTGTCCAAGAACCATACTGATCCCATCACACTTGAAACCAATCATGCGATCAATGAAAAATCAAGCTCAAACTGAGAAGCTAAGGCCTCTCCCCTTGCAGATCCAGCAGCTTGCTTGTTCTTCTTCTTCTGCGGACAATTTGTGGCATAGTGTCCGTGCTGGTGACAGTGAAAACACTTCACCTTGGACATATCCTGCTTCTTGCCTTTTGCACCAGACTGAGAAGCCTTCTTGTTCTTCCCCTTCTTTGCTTTGGCAGCCAAAGCGCAATTCTCTTCATCAGGTACCTTTGACAAAGATCCATTCTCACCTTTATTGTTTCTGAGTTTATCCTTGAGCGCCAGGTCGCTCTTGCTTTGGAATAACATTTGCAATCCATTGAAAGACATTTCAACAACACTGCTGCAAATTCGACTTTCCACCAGCTCCAAACTCAACCGCCTCCGATCTAAAATTCGTGAGAACACAATATTTCTCGTACAGAGATTGACTGTATGGGCATTCATCGGATATCTCACCTTCCAAAGGAAGGATGAATCCAGAGGCTACCTGGCCCGATTACAGACTCTGCCTGAAGAAATAGAATGTAAACACTTCCTGAATAGTAGATCTGATGATCAATCCTCGCTTGATATCCTGTAAAAATCTCTTCTACAAATCAAGCAGCTCTGATACCATGTAGAAACTTTTTCTACAATTATCTAGCTCGCTCTGATACCATGTAGAAATTTTGAATAATTTAACACATATTCAATAGATATTATCCTGATCATGTACTATTGCGGAATACATACACAATACATAAGCTCCTCTATGTTGATCATCAATATAGCAGCATCAATAACAATAAAACATCAAGAGCATTCACACATTAACACAGTATGTATCCCGGAGAAAGCATCTCGCTAAAAACCCCAACTATCTGTATATTAATGATTGATTCATGTAACATTACACAGCATAATACTTCTCCCAAGTATCTCCACCTCTGTTACACACAATACAGCTTAGATCTGATCTCCAAATCTCTTCCACTGCTTGCCTGCCTCCACTGCTCAATACCTGCTCAAGAACTGATGAGAATGGCTTACCAAACTTGTTTTTCACCTGCAAAATAGTCACTCACACTTTGTTGGATGTGAGCACAAGCTATAATGTGGGCAAATATGTGAGCAAACTCATTGGCATACTCAATCCCTTTATTGTGCAAGATCTGGTGCACAACTATAGTCACAACTGATAGCAATCTGATTCTCTACCACCTGTCCCTGTTGAACTGAACATGCACTGACATGCAACTGAGTTAACTGATGTATTCATTAGTTGTATTATGAGTTAATAACTTGTGAATTAATTAATAACTAATTCACCCAACTCATCTCTAGTCTATTTTCCAGTTAGACTAAATACAACCAGTTTAACAAAGCTAAACTGAACACAACTCCATCAACTCCACAATCAACTCCACCAAACTCAACTGATTGAGTTCTAACTGAAGTCATGCATGCAACAACTCAACTGACTCATAAGAAAAGCGTATTTCCTTCTGACAGCTGCATGTGCCACCTCTGTAGCTCAAACTGAAGTGCTGCAAGAGAATAAGATTAAGTTTATAGTCCAAATATTATTGTGAGATAATAATATTTGACTTTTCTATTTTTGACAGCCAGTCTAAAAATAGACTTTGATCACTCACACTTTCATCAAAAATAGAAGTCCATCTATTTTTTCCCAACTTGATCAATCATCCATAAACAGCAACCTGCAATCCATAGACATGATCCATATGTCTAAAAATAGACATAGTCTAAAAAATAGACTTGCACCAAAAATAGCCTGCGGGCCCACTTAGTGAAGGCGACTCTTTTCACTAAGCTCCATCATATTGTTGCAATCTCAACACAAAACATACCCATTTCATATTATCATAAATTTTATATTTAAATAAAGTCAAATATTTTTTCAAAATTTAAATTGTTAATTAATAATTAACAACAAAAAATCAAATTCCTTTTATTTAACTTAAATAAATATATCTCTCACAAATACTTACAATATAATTTGTAAATAAAAAATCTAAAATATATCAATATTATGTTTTACAAACGTCCATTTTCTGGTAGCTTTTCTCTATATCTCATAATTCCTAACCTATTTATACATCATAAGTGGTAAATTAATATATATATCATAATCCATAGCCTATTTATACTAACGAATTTCATCAAAACCTTTGCCATATAAATCATAACCGATACTTTGATATGTATCACTCCGCATTTCATTAAAAACTTGCCATCTAATTTACGCTCCAAAAATTCATTGCAATCGGCACTGTTCTCCCTGTACCGAACTTCGAATCAGCGAACTATTCGACGAACCGAATCGAACCACCGAATTCTCGAATTTTTTCGACTAGTATGACCGAATTTGGTAACTATGATAGAAATAGCGTTTCATTCGTGTTTTTATAGTGGAAATAAATTCAGCACCATCAAAAACATTTTAAGCACCTTTTACTTAGATTTACAAAAATACTTCCTGGATTTTTTCAAAATATAACTAGAATTTCTATAAATTTATTGACAAAAAAACAACAAAATTTTATACTCACTTTCGAAATACACTCCTTTCACGCGAGATGTCATCTACCTATATATTGAATGATGGCGTGCTATGGAATTCAAACTATGGGTTTCTGTGGAGGATGATATTTTGCATTTGAATGAATATCCCGTCATTCAAGATGATTTGGAGTCGCCACAGAAAAAGGAATTTGGAATTACAAGTGAGTCCAACTTCATGCCGTTTGGAACGACCGCAAACCAATCAGATGTGTGAATGACAATGACCAAGGATTGTGATATGGGAAGGGCTTAACACTTGCGAATTGATGGACAATTTGGCAATGGGTAATTTTAAATCGATTTATTCTATTATTCATTATATGTAAATTAATTTGGGAAAATCAATTCTAGATTAAAAAATTGAAATGATTCGTTTCCCTTTAAGGACTGTCTTAATTCTAATAATTAGATTCCACTTCAAATTCGAGTTAGACATTTTTGGTGTTTTAATTGTAATAATTTTCTTTCATGTGTGAAGAAATTTTTGGTTTGCTGGAAAGATTTAAGTAGTAGGTTTTTTTAGTAAATTATAATTTTTTTGTGGAGGTAAATTCAGACGGTGGTAGGTATGCAGGGGTTGCTCTGTTTTGATTGTTGATGTTTATGGGAAGATTTCAATTATTGGGGATTATGGTACTTCCCTGATAGGTTTTCCTTGTTTTTGGTTGGTTTTTTACTGAGCGGGGTTGAGTTGGGGACGAGACATCTTGTATCCTTTTTCAAATATTTATTCTCTTCTCATTGGCCCTCTTCGTCACATTCAAAATGTTGGCCTTGGTTTTGTCATAGACCATCTTGTTCCATCCTCCCTTATGAACATGTATACTTGCTCTCGATGTGATATTATTCATGCTTCGTAGGACCCACCTCCTTTGGTTACATTGTCTATTCCTCCTACACAAGGTGTCTCCTCTTTGTCAAGTTGTTGTTCCACTATTTTCTATTGTGGAGGCTACGAGACTAGATGCTTGGGTTATTCTTGCTGGTGTAGTATCTTCGAGGATTGGTGTGGTGGTGGTAGTGTACGGTGGCCTTGTTAATGTTGTTGGTGGAATTGTAGTTTTTGGTGGTTTCAAGTTTGTAGTATTTGTGCTCACTGCACTTGAATTTTATCTACATTATTCTTGCAATGATCCTTTTTGGCTATTTATATGTGATATTGTACTGTGGGAAGATTTTTTGATTTCATAAGATAAGTTCCTAAGGTGGAGTATTCATTCACCTGCTCCGGGTAGAATTGTGACAGATATTGGGGAGTTTTGGGATGTTCATGGTTTTGAGATTGTTGGAGGTCTTGACCTTGGTCTGATACATTGCATGGGTGCCACCTGAGGGTTTCTTATGCAGTGGTTTTGGTGGTTTGGAACTATCTTCGGAAGCTACTCTCATTTCATTGGTGGCACATTGCAATTTTCTCATCTCTACAAGCCAGGGTGGTGGAATTTCTCGAATGTTCCATTTCACCTTTTTCTAGTGCTCGTGATTTTCTCCGACACCCATTATATGTTTTTCTGGCCCACCCTCTTTGGGACAATCTCCTAGGCCCTGACATTACTTGGATCTTTCCAATTTTGGTGTCATTGTCATTTATATCCATCCTAAGTAGTGTGTTGTCAATTCCAAGTGTGGCTTATATTTTATTCTCTCATTCAAAAGGGTGGATGTCCGGTGACTTTCTGGTGGGTGAAGCATTTATTCTTCCTCAAATCTTTTGAAGGTTGGGGCCGTCATTCCATCCCAATCTTCATCCTACATTTATTTTATCCCTTGGGTGGTGGGAAGTTGATGGGTGCGGTCAGAGATCTCTTATCTTTTCGAGGGATTCTCTAATCCTTTTTGGCACATATCTCTCACACCTCACGAGTGGCTCCTTACACATTTATTCCTCCTGGGGTGTGGTTTCGCGGGCTGTGTGTGGTGCTGACTTTGTTTATTTTCATTTCCCTCGTAATTCGACGGGTGTTGATATGGATGGTTGTTTGGCCTATCTAGATGTTGACGTGGAGGCCCATGAGGCATTCATTCGGGCTACGTAGGAGGAGCAGTACCTTTTGTTGAATAGTTTCCCTGTGGGCCAGACAAACATGGCACATCCACAAGACTCTCAATGTTGGAATGGGCAGGGATCTATGACACATAACCCTCCAATTTTTGATTGTCCTGGATGTGGGTTTCCTTGGTGTGAGAAGGCGCGTCGAAGGGGTGGTAAGGCCATCAAACTTGATACCACTACCAAGCTTCTCAGTTTTGGCTATGATATTATGAGGGATCGTGTTACTAGTTTGGAGAAGAGATTTCTAGTGGGCTGCTAGATTTTCGCGGAGGGTTCTAAGATGGATATGCAGGAATGGGTCAAGCTTAACTGGTATTCAACTCTAGGATATACTTTGAAGGTCAGCGATCTTATGAATTCATGGTTCAGTTTTCATTTTCTCCACCTCGATGATGCCAAGAAGGTACTTAAGAGGCCATGCGTGAATGTGAGGAGATATTTACAACTTCACAAATGGTATATTGGGTTTAATCCTCTTTTGAATACTCCAAGAAAGGAGATTGTGTGGGTTAAACTATCAAGACTTCCTCTAGAATACCAGACTCAGAGGAACCTAATGGCGGTTGGGAACTCTATTGGGAAGTTCATTTATCTGTATCTAAAGGTTTTGGGTGCAAGGGACAAGAGGGTGGCATGGATTTTAGTGGAGATTACTTTCTCGGGTGGGCTTCTTGAAAATTTTGACCTAGAATGGGGTTCTTTATGCATTAGACAAAGGATTGAATACTAGGGAATCCCCTTCAAATGCCTCAATTATCAATGTACTAGCCAACTCATGAGCTATTACTGGGGCTGGGGTCAAGAGACAAAGGTTGCATCAAGGTGTCACTTTGGTCGTTTCAGGGGGCACCATCACCATTCTCTGATCGAGGATATTGATGACTCATCCAAAGGTAATTCTTCTTCCTTTCATAAGCACTCTTTGGCTTATGTCACTTCTTCTATGCCTTTTTCATCTTCTCCCTCTCCTCCTCTCTTCGTATTGAATTTTGCACATATTTCTAAGTCCCCCCCACTCTTGTCATAGTGGATTTCTCATCGAGCATTTTTGCTTCGAATTCTTGCCTCTCCGCATAAGGAAAATTTATGTCCTCTAAGAATACTCCCCCTTAGATTGATCCTTATGTGCAAGAGTATTGCACATATCCTCCCTTATCTACCCTTGATCCAGGCCTCTCCCCTTCCATGCCCCCCCTGGAACTGGCTCCCCCCGCCCTCTCTCCTTCCCGATGATCCAGACGCTATTTGCTCCCCTCATAACTCTATGGGGAGTGACATTGAATTCCTCCTTGTCAACCCTACCATGGGTCTCAAATCGCTTTCAATGCACAAGGGAGATACCCTTCCTTCTTCCCCTCACCTTAGTTCGGCTTCGGCCCACAACATTAGGGCTCGCAAAACTTGTAAGAAAGGAAGTAAACACTTCTGTGGTCGCCTCACTTCCCAATATCCTCCATTTGAGGAATCAGCTGGTTTATTTGATGTTCTGATACTAATATCATCTGAATCTCAAGCCCTTGGAGCAATGATGACTGCAAAAAGGATCACATGATGAACATTCTTTCTCTAAATCTGAGAGGTTTGAGAGATCACTCCAAATAATTGTGCCTTGGAAATTTGATTCGGTTGACGTGGCCATTTGTCATTCTAATACAAGAAACTCTCACTGATTCCCCCAGGGCGATCACATATTTTTGAGCGATATTCCTTTCTTGGTACTTTGTTGGAGTTAGCTTTGTTGGCTTGTCTGGAGGTCTTACTACCGTGTGGGATCCCTATTGGGTGCATTTCCATGCTTTTAGCATTTTGTGAGCGTCCTCTTGTCTAGATATTTTTGGGGATGAGAAAGGAGGAATGAAGAGAGAGAGAAAGATAGGAGTGAAAGAGGGAGAGAAGGGTAAAAGAGAGAGAGAGAGACAAAGATGGAGAGGGGAGACAGGAGGAGTGAGAGAGGGAGATATTGACAAGGATGGAGGGCAGAGAGAGAGAGAGAGAGAGAGAGAGAGAGAGAGAGATCAGGGGAGAGAGAAGGAGTGTTCTGTACCTAGGGGGGATAATATGGGGTACAAAGGGAGGTACCCAAGGTAATAATGTAATAAGGGGATGGGCCATAGTAATAAATAACGTGGTTAACCCATATCATGTAAGGGACCACAAGTAGTTAGTAATAATGTAATGCGCCAATGGTATTAGTTTGAGGGTATGAGGGAAACATGGTAATGATCGATGGTATTGTATGTATGAGGCCTATATAGAGGCTAGAGACTCCACATGGAGAGATGTGAAGGAATAGTGTCAAGGATTATTGTATGAATAGGCATATGTCTTGTGGAGTGTTCTCCTTCCTTAAGGAGTGAATGTATGGTGTTGCCATACCTTAAGGGTTTGATCAATAAAGAAGCATTTCTATTTCTATATTCAGATCTTATTATTTCTAGGTTTATTTGTAGTGTCTTATATTTTCATATCGGAACTATAATATTTCCGGGTTAGATCTATAACAAGTGGTATCGGAGCACTTTCTTTGGCAAGCAGTGGAGAATTTTTTTTTTTAATTTTTTGCAAGATTTCAGGGGCGACGAGTTTTCGGATCAGTTCTGTATGTTTTGGTGCAAGATATGCAAAATCTAATTACATATCTGAATTCTATGTGAAAAAATACCTGATTTCAAAAAAAAAATCGATCAAATTGAAGTCCGGATGAAGGAGATATCGTTGATTTAAAAATCAGTGGGGATGTAGACAAATTTTCAGGCCAGCGAGTTTGCGGTGCCGATCTGGACGTACTGGTGCAAGAACTACAAAATCTAATTGCAGATCTGGATTCTTTGTGAAAAAATACCCAATTTAAAAAAAAAAATCAGTCGAATTGGAGTCCGGATGAGAGAGATATCGCTGATTTAAAATCAGTTTTTTTTTGCAGAAATTTTGGTGACGGCATGAGAGTGCTAAGCAGATCTGAAATTCCAATGCCTGGATCAAGATTTCTATCACATGGGCAGATGCATAATGATTGTTCCATTTCTAAAAATAGATCATGATAGGGATTCTGAGCAATATTAACTAAACTGTGACAATTTCAAATTTTCGCTTATTTTCTTTTGTGATGGCGGGCCTAGCTCAGAGTTTGAGGGACTTATATAAATTTGATGGCTCTCATCTAGCCAAATGGCTAGCAAAAATGGAGAAATGTTTTAGTTTGAATTACATAATGGATGATGAGTCTCAGCTGATAATGGGAAAAATATACTTGGACAATGAAAGATGGCAACGGTGGGAAAGGCATCAACATTGCTATCAAAGGCCCTTGACTTGGGACATATTCAAAAAAGCTATTATGGACCACTTTGACTGTAAAACTAATCTTGTGGATAAGCTCGCACAGACAAACACACAACCTCTAGCAAAGATTTTATTTTTATAGAAAATAAGGAAACCAAGGAACCTAAAGGGTTATTTTCTGCTGGTATCTCCTTATTGCAGGTTCATGGATTGATTCAGAAAGAGAAGATCATTGTTTCTATAAATCCTAGTTGCAAGCATAATTTCATCCATGTTAATTTGGCAAAAAAATTGCAAGTTTCTGCAAAACACATTGAAAACACAGAGGTGGATGATGAGGATGTTCAAGTGTATAAGGATTTGAAGATTTCTATGGATAAGTATGTGTTGCATGGTGATTTTTATACTTCAAAGATGGATAATATGGATGATGTTTTAGGATATTCTTGGATGGAATCTGTGGGTACTATAAATATTAATGTGCAGAAGAAATTCCTAAAGCTCTGGTATAAAAAGAAGAAAATTACATTACAGGATATTTCCATCAATAAACAGGTAGATTCCAAGGAAGTTGACGCAGAAGATGTTCCAGGGGCTGACATATCAGATGATGAGCAGTTGATGGTCGACAATCAAACACAAATAGAGGCTGAAGCAGAAATGGTTACAGGTTTTGATACATCAGATGAGGGCTCAGTGGTGGAAGTAATATTGGAAGATAAGACACCACAATAGGCACCACAACATAATAGTCAGGCTCTAGTAAGGGGTGAATTAAAGAAAAAGACACAGTGGGTTAAAACTTCAACATATCATCACCCCGCAAGATAATAGCCAACAAGATGGCAACCAATTAGCCACAAGGACAACAACCCCCGCTGAACATATAGAGAGGAGCAAAGATCCACCTACTACACATCAACACAGAAGAGCTACCATGGTCAGCTTCCATCTCAAGCAAGCGTGACACCAGCGAGATCGAGGGTTCATCTTTCTCTTAGATGGCTAGATGCACATGAATGGTACCAGTGGACTACTCTTTTGAGTAGATTTTATTATTTATGTTCTTCCCATGTTTCGGGGACGAAACATGCTAAGGGGGGTGGAATGTTATATACCTAAGGGGGATAATATGGGGTACAAAGGGAGGTACCCAAGGTAATAATGTAATAAGGGGATGGGCCATAGTAATAAATAAGGTGGTTAACCCATATCATGTAAGGGACCAGAAGTAGTTAGTAATAATGTAATGGGCCCATGGTATTAGTTCGAGGGTATGAGGGAACCATGGTAATGATCCATGGTATTATATGTATGAGGCCTATATAGAGGCCAGAGACTCCACATGGAGAGATGTGAAGGAATAGTGTCAAGGATTATTGTATGATCAGGCATATGGCTTTTGGAGTGTTCTCCTTCCTTAAGGAGTGAATCTATGGTGTTGCCCTACCTTAAGGGTTTGATCAATAAAAAGGCATTTCTATTTCTATATTTAGATCTTATTATTTCTGGGTTTATTTGCAGTGTCTTATATTTTTATATCAAAACTATAATATTTCCGGGTTAGATCTATAACAAGGAGGTAGGATAGAAAGGGAGAGAGGGGAAGGAAAGAAGAGAGGACTTGAGAGGGTGGCAGAGAGATGGAGTTGGAGGGGGATAGAGGGAGTGAAGAAAAGATACATAGAGAGGCAAAAGTGGAGAGAGAGGGAGGGAGTGACAAGGGAGAGATGGAGAGACAACGTGTATGTTTTCGAGTGAGATAGAAAGACAAAGAAGGAGATATGGAATGGAGAGGGGAAAGAAGGAGAGAAGGAGGGAGATGGTCTCTAAGTTGGAGGGAAAAGAGAGGGGGGGGGTAAAAAAAGGGAGGTGGGAGAGAAAGGGGGAGAGAGCAAGGAAGAGAGAGAGGACATGAGAGACAGAAGGAGACAGGGAGGGGAGAGAGAGGCAAGTAAGAAGAAAGATAGAGAGAGAAATGTGGAGAGAGAGATGGAGTGATAAGGTAGATAAATAAAGAGGGAGAGAGGAGAGCAGGAGGGAAGAGAGATAGCAGGGGGAGAAAGGGGGAGAAAGGGAAGAGAGAGGTAGAGGGAGATAAAGAGCAAGGGAGAGATAAATAGATATGGAGAAAGAGTGTATATGTTTTGGGAGTGATATAGAGAGAAAAAGGAGAGGTAGAGGGAGATAGATATATATATGGGAGGTGAAGAGAGGGAAGAAGAGAGAGGGAGAGATAGAGAGACATGAAGAGAGTGTGTGTGTGTGTTTGGGGAGGGGAGTGAGATAGAGATACACAAGAGAGATATAGGGGGATATAGATATAGGTTGAGTGGGGAGAGAGGGAAGGAGATTTGTTGCACTATATGCATTGATTTCAGTGTAGAGGATGATTTCTAATCTTATTTGATTGCTTGCACTAGATGCATGGATTTCAGTGTACATGCTGATTTCTAATCCTATTTGATTGGTTGCACTAGATGCATTGATTTTTAGTATAGATGTTTATTTCTAATCCTATTTGATTGCTTGCACTAGATGCATTGGTTTTCAGTATAGATGTTGATTTCTAATCCTATTTGATTGCTTTCTCTAGATGCATTCATTTCAGTGTAGAATGTGTTTTCTAATCCTATTTGATTACTTGCACTAGATGCATTGATTTCAGCATAGATGTTTCTTTCTAATTATATTTGATCACTTGCACTAGATGCATGGATTTCAATGTATATGTTGATTTCTAGGATTATTTGATTTCTTCCATTAGATGCATTGATTTCAATGTAGATGTTATTTTCTAATCCTATTTGATTTCTTGCATTAGATTGATAGATGGTGTTAATCTTGATGCTCTAAATTATTAAAAATATTTTTCAAGATTAGATGGAGGGGGGGAGATGGAAGAAGATATCTTGCACTATATGCATTTATTTCAGTGTAGATGGTGGTTTCTAATCCTGTTTGATTTCTTGCACTAGATCGATTGATTTCAGTCTAAATGTTGATTTCTAATTCTATTTTATTACTTGCACTAGATGTATTTATTTCATTGCGGATGTTGATTTCTAATCCTATTTGGTTGCTTGCACTAGGTGCATTGATTTCATTGTAGATGTGGATTTGTAATCCTATTTGATTGCCTGCACTAGATTCATAGATTTTAGTGTAAATAATGGTTTCTAATCTCATTTGATTTCTTGCATTAGACACATTTATTTCATTGTAGATGTTGTTTTCTAATCCTATTTAATTTATTGCATTAGATGCATTAAATTTTAATCTTGAGGCTATAGATTATTTAAAAAATATTTTTCAAGATATCTTTAATAATTCCTAGAGGGACACTATTAATAAGTAATTAGCTCTCAAAGTTTGTGATACCTAGAATTAAAATGAAATAGATGTGCATAATCAATCCTCTTGCAATTGAAAATTAATCCCTCACAAGATTGTCTCCCTTCCCCATCACCAATTAATCACTAATAGACAATTAAATATATTCAAAATATATTGAAAATTACTAATAGATAAATGTGTGAAACAATGTATCAAAATATTTATAAGAGGAAAATATATATTTATAAACATTCAAAACAAATCAAAATATTCTTGAAAGACGTGGTAATTATTTGGATGCAAATATTTTATAAATTTGGCCACTCATTAAAAAGATTCAAAAATACATTATTTCATGACTTTGCAAAAGAGACTATAGACAAGAAAATCATCAAAATATTCTTGATGGAAATAAATTATTTCAAACATTAGCAAAGAAATTATTTCACTAGTAATATTAACATAGTAAATTATTAAAACTACTCATCAAGGTATATTATTAAATACTTAGAGGGACACTGTTAAGAATTAACTAGTTGTGAGAAGTTGTGATACCTAAAATTAAATGAAATAGATGTGTAGTATCAATCCTCTTGCAAACTATTGAAAATAATGTCTCTCTCCTTCATCACCAACTAATTATTAATAGACAATTACATACACATATAAAAATATAACATAAGAATTGTAACATTCATGAACGCTACCATCCAAATCCTAACACGTAAACATGCAAACCACTCAAAGCATCCAAACACATATGTACAAACCATTCAAGGAAAACAACACAGAATAAATTAAAGAAGAGAATGATATGGTCATGCCAAGAAAAGAAAACATAATGTGAATTTTGAAGTTAATCTCAAAAATATACGTAATAATGATAATATAAAAATGTGACATTGTTGCCCTCAATTGGAACCAACTTGGATCCATATAGCAGAGGATCTCTCATGCACTGAGAGGGATCAAATCCCTTGAGGTGAAAATATTTCCTCAAGTTCTATGTTGTAAAATGAAGATTTACAAGTCGAGGGATATCATCCCACTCAACGCATGATAGATCCTTTATTAGATGGATCTAATCTGGTCCTTAGCAAATTTCAAAGGAATCATTGTTCTGGAAAGTTGATGCTTTGGTATCACTTGTTGAAAACCTTGAACAATATTGAGAGGGGCCGGATGAACCAATATCATGCTCTATAATAAACTTATACAATTTTTTTCTTTTCTCATCACAAACCACGATTCATTCATTCATTAGCAACATAGTATATGAGCATATCTAAACATGTAAAACATGTGAGAAACAATCACAAAAATAGTTAACCATGAGAAGTAACACAATAAAGCACATCATCACATGAGAAACAATATGTTAGGTGGAAACACAAGGGGAGAAAACCATTGTTGGATGTTCTTCTTCACTCTTCTTCTATTATTATAAAATTATTCTTACATCTATACTGGCCACCACCAGTGTCCAAGCCACAACTTTACAATCATGTGAGCCACTACTCTCTCCAAAAAACTACTTGTATTAACTTTGCAGGCCACCACCTGTAGGAATCCACCACTCCCTCGACCTGGAAAACCACCACCTATTGGAAGCCACCACCCCCAATAAGTCTTGTTTAGCCACCACTCAAATATCTAGCCACCATTTCCAATTTCTCAAGTCACTACCTAAAGGATGTCACTACACCCTATCACAATAAGCCACTACTTTCCTCACTCAAGGCCCCAACCTTGAAGCTCTCGTTTGGACCATGTTTCACAATGTTTCATACTAGATCCATGATCTCTACATTAAAACACCTTTGAACCACTTTTTTTTCCATTTTCACAATGGACTCACAATAAAATGTGTTTCTCATAGATCAAACTCTGAATACATGCCCTCCAACACAATATCTGCAATACATAATCAATTAATATATCAACCCACACAATTAATTTTCTCATCAAACTCAAACCATAAACAACACACAATAATAATATGAACATCACACTCAATAATCGCTAACATATACTAGCGTACATACAAAACATCAATGCTACATCCATAAAATGTCTAATAGAATCCCTGCGCAAACATGTCACCAATATGAACTTTGATCCAATATCTCTACTACAATAGTTACATCAATAATTTTATTTTTATATCATCACCTACTAACAACAACAAAATCATGTTGTAAAAGCACAATATCTCCATCATCCTCTAACGTATGCTCAAGATCAAAGCTCTTATCCACAAACTATCTCTGCAATGTTGTAGCTCACATTCTCTCTATGTCCAACTCCTTCTGTTGCACACTTTGGATTTTCTATCATTGAGGAAGGATGAAATCATTACAAAGCACTAATCCACATTCTCTTGACTTGGTCACCTTGTAGAATGATGAACAACTCAATTCGACTCTAATCACCAAATACGATTTGCAAAAACCATAGTAAATGCCCCTAGAATTCATTGGAGTGTGCAAAAAATCTAGGAAATCCACTCTAGAGGAAGTAACACACCTTTTCCATTCGAGAATTTTATTATAATATAAATAACAAGATTTATAAGGTGATTTATAACAAAGGTTGTCCTCTTATGATCTGTGTTACGATGTTTTCCATCCCAAGCCTCTATCAAACTGCTCTAGCTCTTCTAGAACTTGTCCATCATCCTATGTAAGCTTCTCCATTACCTATACATCCTCTATAACCATTAAAAAAAACTTAGTAACACTTCATTAGAACTATGACCACCGTGAAAACGCCTCCAACCTTCTTGACATCAGTGCCAATGTAATCAACTCCACGGTTGACTCCTTTGGAAGACATAATAGGTTGACATCAATGCCAACACCATGAGGTAAACATACCCAACACCATGAGCTTCTCTAAATGCATGAATATAATTTTTAAACATGGAAATTAACGAAGGTTATGAAGGACCATAAAATATATAAATAATTAACTGCTGCCATCTCTAATCTTCAAGAATTCAATTCATCACATCTTCAAAATGGAAATTTTATTTCCCCAAAATATTTGAACCTTACTATTGCAACCTATGTTTTTTTCATTTGCGTGAATTAAACCACACTTCCTCTTTGGGTAAATTTGAATATTTTCATTCCCAAAATTATTTCAGGGTATTGGTGTCTCCATCTGTTGGATGTTAGTAAATTATTGTAACATTAGGTTGGTTCCTACAAGAACGTTCACATAAATAAGTTTTGTGGTTTTCTCCCATAAGGGTTTCTGCATATATGTGGTGTATTGTTATGTTGCTAATGTGATTGACATTTTATATGAATTAATTGTTAAGATTAGCAATTATGCTGATTCCACAGGGGCTTCACTCAATGAACCTTTGACATATCACATGTGTTCGTGGCATACTATACAATACCCCTAATTTGATTGTATATTGGAAATCAACTCTAAAAATCACATTAGTTAACCCCTTATCAATACAAAACCAATACGCCTTCCCAAATAAAACAACCCCTACTTTCACTAGATTTTGTAGGTATTCATTTTTTCATTAACATTTTTTATACCCCTTTATGTTTTTTCATTAACTTTGAACTCCATTTTTTATATGTGCCAATATAAAAACACTTTAGCCCCTATATAGCCCTCAATATATTATGTCATCTTTTCCTCAATATATATCCCCCAATATGAACACATGTAGTATAGTATTGCCCCCCAAGGCTGATTCGCCCCTGTGGCTAATTCACCCCCCTCTGAGTATAATCTTAAATTCCAATAGGTCAAGTCAACAAGGATAATTGACTAGCCTATTGAATGATGTAGATTTGTCAAAATCAGTTACAAGAATGGAACATTGCTTATGGAGCAAATATTCCCCAATTAAATGAAGTTGGTTATATTTGATCAAGTATAGATAAAACCCTATGGGTTGATTAATGTAGTGAATAACTAATAATGAATTATATTATCACACATTATGGTTTTTTTATCATAATGCTTTGTTCTTAAGTTTTCTAATGGTGTATTTAAACTCCACTGTCATCTTGAAATACATTTTTCCTTCTTTTCTTGTATTTATAGATTATAAATTTCTCTCAGTTACATCTTGTTACCAAATGCCCCTTTGAAGAGATAAGTGAACAAGTCTCTCTAATTTTTACTATCCAAAAAGACCTACCTTAGGGATTATCTCCTTTTCTCTTATGTTCTCAGGTTTGCACTATATTTTATGTGAATTACACTACATTTTTGTTCTTAAAAACTTTCTTACATATTCTCCAAAGAGTTGGCATAATCTTAAATGCTATTCATCTCCTTCTTACTCTTCTTCAAGTTTCCACAATATTATTGGAGTAATGGATTCATTCCTACTCCAGTTATGGTTCTCTTTTATTCACTTTAAGTTGATAATGGACATTATTTTAGTCTCCTTTTCCTTGGATAAGGTGTTATTAGTAGTCTGATCTTCTTCTAGAACCAAAATTTCTTCTAGAAACAAAATGTTTAGAGACAAAATGCATTATTTTACCACAACATGTTCACAATATTTCATGTTTTTGGAGCATTCACCCACTTACTCTTTAATAGTAAAATTTATGCCTTCATTGTAGAAATTCCCACTGTAGATCACCTGATAATGCAATATACTAAAGCAAAATACTTGATATACTTATACAAACAAACTTGTGGAAGCTTAATCGATTTTGAGCAAGATCAAATAGAACACATATAATAGAGAATGAGAAATCAATCACATATGAAGACAAAAGAATACTTTGGGGAAAGCCTCAGCTAAAAACCCTAATCTCAGTATTATCATACAAGTGGAAATATCTCCGGATTACACAAAGCTTTAGCTCACAAGCTATCTAGCTCTCAGTACAATCACTCAATACAGCTCACAGACTGAATAGACACAACATATTCCTTCCTCCAATCCTCCAAGCCTCCTATTTCCTTGTGTAGTTTCTCCTGGGGTCCAATGCTGCCACCTGTGTGAATTCCCACATGACACACTCATCAAAACTCAAAAATAACTATGCTATCCTCAAGGAATGAATTCCTTCTACATGCAAGAGATATCCTCAATGGAATACTCCTACAACTGATAGTACACTGTCACATCATCTAATCTCAACTAGGTCTCTAACTAAACTGACATTCATGAGTTATTTATGAGAGAATATTCAGTTCTCTGAAGTGCAGCAGTTACATGCATGCATGCATTAACTAACTGAACTCACAATCAATTCCACAAACTATTGGAACTAATCTAATTGGACTTAACTCAGTTAAATAAGCTAACCAATTACAACTCATCTTGATCTTCTTAATCAAGGGATAACTTCCTCAATCAAAGGGGAAACTGTTGCATGTCTTCACATAGACTTCATGTTTGATTTTCTACAACTCTTAACTCAAGATGAATTAATTAATTATTTTACAAACAACTGCTAAGATCAAATTTGATTTTTAATTGTCAATTTTAGTTCAGGGACTAACTAAAATTGGAATGTATCCCAAAATGCTATTTATAGCAGTGCTATTTTTAGCACTTCTATTTTTAGAATTTATTGTTGTTATTTTCAACACTCCCTCTCAACAAGAAAGGGATTTTCAGTCACCCCAATCCTGTCTCTGTGGAACTCGAACTTGCATTTTGAAAATGCCCTAGTCAAAATATCTGCATCATGTTCCTCGGTTGAAACATACAACAACAACATGATCCTCTTCACCACACTGTCTCAAAGATGATGATATCATATATCAATGTGCTTGGACCTGTCATGAAATACTATATTCTCATAGAGTTTGATACAACTCTGATTATTGCAATAGATCAGAGTTGGATCCATCCTCTAACCAAACAATCCCACTAGAATCTTCCGCATCCAAATGGCCTCGCATGCTGCTTGATTGGCATCCATATATTCAGCCTTTTTTGGGCTAAGTGAAACTGACCTCTGTTTCTTGCTGTACCAAGAAACTGCAGCTGAACAAAGTTTGAAGATTCCTCCAGAAGTGCTCTTCCAGTCTGGTGGACTCCCTACCCAATCTACATCTATGAAGCCCTGAAGCTTCACTCCCTCTATCCATCTGTACCACAATCCATACTGAGATGTGCCTCTAAGGTATCTTAGTACATGCTTTTTTGCCTTCCAAAACAGGTTAGAAGGTTGAACCATAGCTTGACTCAGTTGGTTCATAGCAAAGCACAAATCTAGTCGTGCGTTCACTAGATACATCAATGAACCCACAAGCTATCGATAAACAATAGCAGCTACTACCTCACATAAAGTAGCATCTTCCTTCCTCCAGTTACCAACTAGAGGAGTCTACATGGGCTTGCACTTCTCCATGTGGAATCGTCTGAGTATCTCATTGGCATACTTTCCTTGAGACACAGACACTCCCCCATCCTTCTGCCACACTTCCATGCCTAGAAAGTAGTGCATAAGACCCATGTCTTTCATCTCGAACTCTCTTGCAAGGTACTCCTTGCACAACTTGATCAACTGATCATCACCTGTCAAAATTAGATCACCCACATAAATAACAATGATCAATGGCTTACCTTCTACCATGATGTGGTAGAGGTTCACATCTTCTTCACTCTTGGTGAAGCCCAACCCGGTGAAATAGTTATCGATCCTGGTGTAACAACCACGAGGTGCTTGCTTCAGCCCATACAAAGCCCTCTTGAGTCAGCATACATGCGACTTATGATTGAAGGTCTCAAAACCTTCCAGCTGCTCAATGTACACCTCTTCCTCAATCTTCCCACTGAGGAATGTAGTCTTCACATCCATCTAATGGATCTTCCAACCCATCTAAGCTAATAGTGCCAACATCGATCTGATAGATGAGTACCTTGCTAAAGGAGCAAAAGCCTCGTCATAGTTAATTGCCTTGACCTGTGAGAAACCACGGGAAACAAGCCTTACCTTATGTTTCTCAACACTTGCATCAGCTGCCTGCTTTACCTTGTAAAGCCATCAGGAACTCACCACTGACTTGTCTTGAGGTCTTGGGACAACATCCCAAACACAGTTCCGAACGATGGAGTGGCACTCCTCCATCATTGCATCAACCTAGACTGGTTGTTGCACTGCTTCCTCAAAAGAAGAAGGTTTGGTCTCTAAACACTCTCCAACAAGGGCCATGTAACGAGTGTACCACTCGGGTGACCTCCTCTATCTGCGCTAAGAAGATGGTTGTCCCACATTCTCTCACTTATCCATCATCAACCTGTCAGCTTCCCTTGTGCGTTTCCACCCATCTCTGGAAGACTCAACATGAGTGGATGTCTCCACTCCCAAATCCTCTATATGCAGCTGCTCCGCATTAGTCTGAGGATCCTCCTCCTTAGGAACTAAAAGTTCCTCCTCTGCATGCAACTTATGCTCCCTCTCAAGCGATACTCGCATGGCTTTCTTCTCGTCGAACTTCAGATCTCTGCGTACCACTGTCCTCTAATTGGTAGGCAAAAACACCCTATAGTTGTGAGGTGTATCAGTGTACCCCACAAGTATCCCCAACTCAGCTGTTAGATCTAGCTTCTTCCGGTCATCTTTGGTCACATGGAAATAAACCAATGATCCAAAGACCCTAAAGTGACTAACATCTGGTTGCTTCCTGGAAAAGGCTTCCATTGGTGTCTTCATCCCTAGTATACAGTGCGGGCTTCTGTTCTACAAGTATACTGTTGTATTGCATGCCTCAGCCGACAAATAAAGTGGTAGGCTTTGGTCATGCAACATCGCTTGAGCTGCTCCCACAATCGATCTGTTCTTCCTTTCAGCCACTCCATTTTGCTGTGGGTTATGGGGTGCTGTCAACTCCCATTTAATTCCTTTTGTTGCGTAGAAGTCCTTAAACTGTTGGGAGACATACTCTCCACCATTGTCGCTACGCAAGGCCCTTATTTTCTTTCCATAGTCTTTCTCTGCCAAGGCTTTAAAATCACAAAACCTTGAGAAGGTCTGATCCTTCTTCTGCATAAATTAGATCCAACATTTATGAGAAAAATCATCAATAAAAATAATATAGTACCTGTGTTTAGCAGTGGAGGCTATAGAGAATGGTCCATACACATCTATGTGAACTCGCTCCAGGATTGCTCTAGCTCTACTGTCTCGATCCTGAAAGAAAGAATTTGCATACTTACCCAAGGTAGAACCTTTGCATGTATATGTCTGCTCCAATTTTCCATTGGGAAGTCCGCTAGAAATCTGTTGCATGATCTTCAAGGCCCCATGGTGCAAGTGGCCCAATATTATATTCCATAGCTCGCCAACATCTTGGCTCTGCACCAACTCTGCTTTGGAACTCAATGCAACATAGTCGTCTACCTCCAGCTTGTAGAGATTATTTACTCGAATCCCAATCCTCTTGGTCTGTCCAGTGCTGATATGCCTCAGGAATACCTTTCCTTTACTAAAGACTACATCATAGCCTTTGTCTTCTAGCATAGCGATAGACAGAAGATTCTTCTTCAGACCCGGTACATACTTTACATAAATCAGGGTGAGAGGAGCTCCATGCTCCCTCTGAAACACAACCGTACCTTCACCTGAAACATGGTACTTTCCATCATCGTTCATCTCAATCTGCATTTGGAGATCCTTCTCCTCCAAGGTACTGAAAATATTCTTGTCGTCGGTCATGTGGAATGAAGCTCCGCTGTCTAGGTACCAAACACATCCCACCATGGATGAAACCATGCATGCGATGAGAGAGAAATCTAATTCGAACTGTGAGGCTAGTGCCTCACCATCTAATCCCTTCGAGGATCCCTTCTTGGATTTCTTCTGTGGACAATTCATAACATAATGGCCCACCTCATGACAATGAAAGCATCGCACTTTCAATTTGTCAAACTTCTTCCCACCATGGGAAGAACTGGATTTGGGATGGGACACCTTCCCTTTCCCTTTCCTCACCTTACTCACTAAGGCTAGATTTTCATCATCATATTACTTTGATGAAGATCCATCTATGGTGCTTCTTATTATCTCCTCCTGCATCAGATTCGACCAAAGTTGTTCCCAATCTGGCAGTTTCTCTCTTCCATTTACCAAGTCTTGGTAGCTATGCCAGCTCGTAGGAAGATCAAGGAGAGCAAGACTCACCATGTCATCATTGAGAGTCGTGATTCCCACACTTTCAAGCTCATCCCTGCAGGTGGTGAGCTTGTTCAGATATGTAGAGATCGTGTCGCTCTTTTCACACTTGATTTTCCGAAGCTTGTCTTTCAGCACCAGCTTCCTCTGATCACTGCTATTCTTATATAGATCCTTCAATGCTTTCCACATTGAAAATGGTGTCTCCTTCCCACGGAGACTTGAGAATATGTGGTCTCGAACTCCCCCCAGAAGGATTCTCCTCGCTGTAGGCACACATTTCTTCCATTCCGCCAATTCTTGGGCATTAGCTGCTATTGGCTTGGGGACTTCTTGATTAGTGAAGTCCTTTAGACTGTCTTCCTCTAATACCACTTCCATACGATCCTTCCAGGCTATATAATTCAAGCTGCCATTAAGCGCATACTTCAGTCTTAAACCGTTGAACGCCATTGGTGAAATTGAGATGTGATAAGAATTGAAATTCTATAATCAGGAACATCAAACTTCAAACTTCTCCATTCTTTGTGTACTGTTCTTCTCTTTGATCACCTTTGCTCTGATACCATGTAGAAATTCCCACTGTAGATCACTTGATAATGCAATATATTAAAGCAAAATACTTGATCTACTTCTACAAACAAACTTGCAGAAGCTCAATCAATTTTGAGCAAGATCAAATAGAACACATATAACAGAGAATGAGAAATCAATCACACATGAACACAAAAGAATACTCTGGGGAAAGCCTCAGCGAAAAACCTCGATCTCTGTATTATCATACAAGTGGAAATATCTCCAAATTACACAAAGCTTTAGCTCACAAGCTATCCAGCTCTCAGCACAATCCCTCAATATAGCTCACAGACTGAATAGACACAACATATGCCTTCCTCCAATCCTCCAAGCCTCCTATTTCCTTGTGCAGTTTCTCCTGGGGTCCAATGCTGCCACCTGTGTGAATTCCCACATCACACACTCATCAAAACTTAGAAATAACTGCGCAATCCTCAAGGAATGAATTCCTTCTGCATGCAAGAGATATCCTCAATGGAATATTCCTGCAACTGATAGTACACTGTCCCATCATCTGATCTCAACTGGGTCTCTGACTGAACTGACATGCATGAGTTATTTATGAAAGAATATTCAGTTATCTGAAGTGCAGTAGTTACATGCATGCATGCATTAACTAACTAAACTCACAATCAGTTCCACAAACTGTTGGAACTAATCTAACTATACATAACTCAGTTAACTGAGCTAACTAATTACAACTCATCCCGATCTCCTTAATCAAGGGATAACTTCCTCAATCAAAGGGGAAACTGTTGCATGTCTTCACATAGACTTCATGTTTGATTTTCTACAACTAATTAACTCAAGATGAATTAATTAATTATTTTACAAACAACTGCTAAGATCAAATTCTATTTTTAATTCTCAATTTTAGTTTGGGGACTAACTAAAATTGGAATGTATCCCGAAATGCTATTTATAACAGTGCTATTTTTAGCACTTCTATTTTTAGCATTTCTTGTTGCTATTTTCAACATTCATGTTTCAACCCATGTTATATTATAACAGGATCTCGAATCCTTTATTTCTTTGTCAAGACCTTGGCCATTGTAACCCATTTACCTCAGCAACTTTAAGCCTCTGCCCCAGGTATGTAATTTAAATCCACCAAAAGTCTCTTTTGTTTACTCGTAATGAGAAATATTTTTGAAGGATGTTTTTTTGGTGTATCACTCAAGAATTGTGCATGGATATATTATAGAAGTCGAATATTTTATCTCTTGTTCATTTTCTTGGACTTATAATTGATGTTTTAATAATAATTCATCCTTAGAGACTAATTATTACAAAAATTTCCCATTATCTTAGTACACCTATGATATTGGTGACCATTCCATTGATTCACCTTCTCTCCTAACAGATAGTGCATCTAATCCATCTAAGAAAGTACATGTGAACACCTTGAAATTATTTTCCATATCTAGTATTATTGGGATCAAGGCAGTAGTTACTAAGTGTTTCAACTTTGCAAAAGAAACCTTATGCTTTCATCTTCATTCAAATTTATTCCCATTCCTCTAAAGTGACATTATTGGATTTGTAATTTTTTGGAACCATTTTGCAAACAATTAATAGAAACCATTTAAACCCTTAATATTATGAAATTTAGTGTGTGCATTTCTTAGTGTTAGGTAATCCCACTAAATATTCTTGAGATTTTCTAATATCCCTATTCGTGAGCTTATATTTCCGAGATAATAAATATGCTTGTAAAATAGGGAACATTTAGAAATTGTCCATATGACTAGTGCTCCCTTAAGAATTACAATACAGGATGAATATGTTGAATGTGCTCCCTTTTCTATATAGAGTAAATAATAATATAATTAAAAATATTTAAATAAAATGGTATTGGTACTTCTCAAACATGAAATTCATCATGAACAAAGTCATTTAGTCAGTTGGACCAAAAGAAAATATTAGGAACTTGTGATAATCAATGCATGTTCTAAATGAGGTCTGGTGAATACCTTTCTCCTTTATCATCAATTAATGACTCTATAATTGCAGGTCAAATTTTGATAAGATAGTATCCCTCCTCATCTAATAAAAGAAGTCATCAATTCTTGGGATGCAATGCAAATTCCTAATTATTAATTTATTATATTAGCAATAATCTAAGTGTGAAAGTCCAAGTTTAGAAACTCTTTTAGTTTCACATCTCAATTGTATAACTCAAGCTCAACGGTTCTTTATATTATCTCTAAAGTATGATGTGCACTAGACTTGAGCTAAATGGAAACACTTATCTTTGTACAAGGTAGTAATCTAGGTAGCTTTATCAAGAATACATCCTTACAATTAAGTAGCATAGTTTAAGAGGACCTTTTTCTTCACTAACTACTTCTAGTGCACACATCTTACACATTTCTAGAAGCAACATTTTACCTACATAGAGGAAATAACATGTAAGACTTTGGTTGAGTAATTATTTGAAGTTTCATTAAAATCCTTTTATTGTCTAAGTAATGCAAAATATTCATGTAATATCCAAAATGATCTAAATGTGTTTCTTACCAACCATCCCTATGATGAGATCATAGGATCATATAATCATGGTGTATAATGACAATTGGCTCTTATATACAGTGAAGTCTAGAGAGCACCATGATAAAATAGTGCGTCCCACTTACAATTTCACATCAAATGCCATCTCCGGTAGCTTAAAGTCATTGTGATTATGATTTCCAACCCACATTTTGTTAAGGAATAAAGTGAAGTAAAACATTTTATTTTGTTTTTCTCGTTAAAACTATTCTATTATTTACATTATCAGAGAACAATTACATCATTACATAACAAAAAGAACCAGCTGCCTGGAGGTAATGGCAGCATGGAACAACAAAGACCGCAGTCTCAGAGGACTAACCAGACCAAAAAACCAACCCACGCAGGGGCGCCAGTGGAACAACAAACTAATCCCGCGCAGGGGAGCCCAAAACTTTCGCAACCATAGAGAAAAAATTCCAGAACCCAAACATAGACAATTTCTCATCAGCATTGACACAAAGACAGTAACACCACAACTTTGATACAAGAGCATATCCGAAAACAACAAGAGTGGCAGAATGCCCTCACTAACGGGCCGTAGAGACCTGGTAAGATGTCGCGTCTAGTCCTTAGGATCCTCCTCCACTACCCTGCACCACCCGAATTCCGCCATGTCATGAGCCTCCTCCTTAGCTGTCAGAACAGGCTCCATCTTGACATCTTCGTTCTGGCTGATCATCACCTCCTGAGCTCCCGAGGGACCAACAAGAGGGCTTTTCGAAACATTCACACGATCTGCAGAGGGAGTCTCCATGGCTCTCGCGGAGCCATCAGTTGCCATCATCCCCCAATTGTTTCTGGAATCGCTTTCATCGTGGGTCTCCTCAATGAAGAGCACTGAAACATAGGCGTTGATCCAGGAACGGTTCAAAGAACTATTGAAATTGAAAATTGCAGAGCCAAAGGTGGGCAAGGAAGAGGATTCAAGAGCGCTAGTATCAAGGAATTGACTGGACCGAAGGGGGTTTGCACCATGAGTGCGATGGCAATGGCAATGGCAGCAATGGGGAGAGTCTTCGTCGACAGGAGGCGTGAAGACCCACCTTGGGAGGTGCCTCGACGGCTGAGCATTTGCTGTCGAGGCCGAACCATGACTGCATGGCCAAACAAAATATCTGTGCCTGAGGCAGGTATAGAGCTCAAAGCTAAATTGAATTCCAGAACAGTCACGGGAAGACCATATGCAGGCGGGGGAGTAGCCCAAACAGAAAGGCAAACGCTTGGAGCGGCCAGCAACTCCAGAGGTTGCATAAACAAACGGAACAGACCCTGAATTTGCACTGTGAATCCCATCCCACAGCCATATATAACACACCTGCCTATGCCTTGAGGCCCTCCCACTATTACCGTGGCATTCATGGGAGCCAAGGAGCCGGGCCCTACTTTGCATGCGGAGGTGAACAAAGCATTTATGTTCCCCTACTGAATGCCTTTAATCCCAATCCCGCGTAGCTGATAGTGTCCCTCCCCCATGTGTGAACTTCTCCTCTGTACATGGCTGGTAGGTGGCCGCGGGTGATCGCTCGTCCCATCTCTTCAATCACCTGCATTCGGGGGAAGTAAAACATTTTATAGAAACATAATCAATAAGTTAAAAATTTCAACATTTCAATTTATGCCTTATCTAACTAAATTAATATTAATGCTCATTCCAATAATTATTCATCATTACATTGATTATTTGAGACTAATACCTATCCCCTATTATAATGATATCTTCATTTCAAATGTAACTCACCTACCTATCAAATGTAACTCACCTACCTATCAAAATAGTCCTTTTCATACTAAATCCCAATGCAAATCCAATATTCAGTGTTTAGTAATTCCCTATGCATATTGAGTTAACAATTTTCTTTGTCTTGACTTCATTCCTTCCTACAAAAAAAAATGCATAAAACTAAAATTTATTTTCCTTAAAGTATTTCTTACATTCCTTTTTCATAATTATAATTTAATTATTGTGTTGTGGTTGTTATTAAGTGCTTGTGTAATTCAACTTTCACTACTAATTCATTTTCATTTTCAACTCTCAATGACAACCATGGTACATTATAATTTTGTGGGTCCAAAATACTAACCATGTGCTAATTGTCAAATTCAATACATTAATACACTTGCCCATATAATTATAGAATAGGACCCAGCAATTGCGCGTCACTCCAACATATAATCCCCAAGGGCTCCATTTGATTAACCACTTCAAGAGGTAATTGTTTATTCAGTAGCTAACTCATGTTATCACATAGTGAAATATGTCATTCCACTCGAGGAGAAACAATATTTTCCCTGCGGGTGATGGAAATTGAAAGCGACTCTCGAAGTGGTCCTTAGACATGGGTTATAGCTTCCATATTATCTCGGGATTTCTCGCACCTTCTACCTAGGTGTTTAAACGTTGTTTAATGAGTCTAAGCTGGGAAAGCCAAAACGCATCTCTCATCATAAAAATCAGCATTTGCAGGGCATCATTTTGTGGTGTGATATGGATCGGTATCGATGGCATGACCCACATATGTTGACTATGTATTAATATAATTTCATTTCATCAGTCGACTATGTATTAATATCATTTCATTTTGTTAAAGGTATTTATATATATATAGATAGATATATATTAAAGTTTTAAAAAATGAAAAATAATTAAAAATTATATTATTTTATAATTGATTTTAAGTTTTAATGAAATAATTAATATTTAGTTGGGTTTGGAGTATGTTTTAAAATTATCTCTCTTTGGTTAAGAGCTCCAAAAACTAGAGCCATCTGGCAAGAGTGAAACCCTGCCCTCTTACAGAGCACCAAATTATAACTGGTTTTCCTTGAATAAGAGTGATAAATCACTTTACATTTGAGATTAATAATTAAAAATGGTTAATAGTTTGACCACTAAATTAGAATAAAGTGAAAAATATATTTTAGGGAGTGTGAAGAAAGAAAACAACCCATATTTAATTTAAAGAATATCTTCGTATATTCAAATACATAAATAAATAATAAAAATTCAAAAACTTTCTGATTATGTTTGGTAACCAACTCATTTTAAAAAATAGACTTCCGAAGCCAAGAATGTCACCAGATTATTCTAGAACATGAACGCAAATTCCCTTGTTATGTCCTTTCCATCCTTAGATAGTAGTACCATCGTAGTAACTATTGTTTGCCTCGTAGTGTGCATCTTATCAATACCTCAAAGTATCTGCAAAAAAAAATTGCAATGAGAAAATTCAATTGTAAAAGAAGATGTTGATTTGAAAAGGCCCTCCTTGGCTTTGAACGTAGTCTTCCACACATTGGAGGGTTCGATTGGTAACTAGTGATAGCCAGACTTCAAGTCGATCTTGCTGAAATATTTTTCCCCCTTCATTTCATCCAAAAGGTCATCAATCCATGGGATCAAGTACCTATTTTTGACGGTGGTCTTGTTCAGCATCCGATAGTCAATATAGAGTCTCCAAGTCCTATCCTTCTTCTGTACCAGCACAATCGACCTCCCACAGGGTGATGAACTCTGACGGATGTGACCTTTCTACAATAACTATTGAATATCGCTCTTGATTTCGTCGTTCTCTAGAACGGAGAGCTGATAGATTGGTCCATTGGGCAGTGGTGAACCTGGGGTTAGATCGATGGAGTGCTTGACCTGAAAGCGTAGAGGCACCCCTGTGGGGGAGGTGAAGATGTCCTCATACTCCTCCATGACCTTGTCCATATGTTGTTTCTCTGAGGAGGGGCCCTGTCTAGAGGTCATGGCCACTATCTTCTTCTTTCCCCGAGGACGTATCATTAGGAAAACAAATTTCCCTGTTTTGGAAATGAGCTCACTACATTGTTTTGCAGTAACCAAAGAGATGGTGGTAGGTGGTGCTACCTCCGATATCCTGTGTAACTTATTTCCCAAAGTAACAATAATAACATGAGGCCTTGACTCATACACATCATGTCGCTTCCATAAGTATGGTTTGCCTAATAATACATCACAAACATCAAGGGGAGCAATGTCACATAATACCTCATCTGTGAAGGGCTTGATGTTGTATGGTAGGCGACACTCTTGGCTCACGCGAAGATCCCGTCCTTAGTGAAGCCACCCGATGGTGTAGAATTGTGGATGTGTTGTGGTCGATAAGCCCAGCCGCTTCATGATGGCACATCTTGGTCCCTTCCCTGTCGCAGCATTGTCCACTTTTTGTATTTATCCTCATAGCTCCTGACAGGGTAGTACTGCTCCTTGATGGCATCTTGGAACGAGTTCCAAGTGGGTTCGGCTAAAAATAGTGAGTTCATACTTTCATCCTTCTTCTCACAGTAGGTTTCCCACCAATCCTTGACGTGGGGGGCTACTTTGAGAAGTGCAAAGGTGATCTTTTCCCGGATGGAAAAATCATGAACAAAAAAATATCCTTCTACTAGATTTAACCATTTATCTACAGCGTTTGCATCTATCTGACCCTCAAATATGGGAATTTCAAAGTTAACTTGTACCTTAAAGGGTGTGGCACTTCCAGAGTAGCTGTTGGAAGTAGATGCGTTTCCCCTAGGTAGCCGTTGAAGGATTTGGGCAAAGTTGTCCATCATCGCATTCCTTTGTCACTCGAGGGCTTCCTCGAGCAAGATTTTGATAGGATATCCTGCCCCCTCATCTTTATTTTCATCCGCCATGGGAGGTTTTTGGGATTTACAAGGATGGTCTTGTAAAGGTTCGACCAGTTCAAACATTAACTCCTTATATCCCAACCTCGTTGGGGACATGAAAAGAGAAACAAAGAAAGAGTAGACTGCTCTAATACCACTGATCTAGATTTAAATAGGAATGCAAAAAAATACAAATATAACCATAAATAAAAAGATGCAGTAGAAATAACACTTCATTTCATTAATATCAAATACTGAAATATGCTTACAAACAGAATGGAAATAAGACTAGCTCGGGAGCTCGGGCGATAGTAGCTTATCTCTGAGAAGAGATGTGGCGGCTACATGCCTCTAAACTGTGTCACAATGAGGCTCAAGGGCATTTTTATTATTGAAAAATAAGAGCAAACCTTAAACAACCAAAACCCTAACCTGAGGAGATGTAACACCAAGAGTATGGGCCCCGTTGGGGTGAGTTGCACAACCAAATTCCCGGGGTCGCGACTTGGTCATATTATCTTTTTTTGACACGCATGATAACCCGTTGGCAATATATCTCCGAGGACTATGATGGAAAATAATATTTTTGATACAAACTTGCTAGCGGTAGATTGCCAAAAAACGTCATTTAGGGCCTCAAAACAGCTCTGAAAGTTTAGGACCCAAAAAACTGTTAAAAATAGTAAACTGTGCTACAATTAAGGAAACTGAAAAACTGTAAGAAACAATGGTGGGGATCTAGGTGGAATTGGCGGGTGGCCACGAATATCCACCTGGATTAGTTGATCATGTGATTTAATGGTTTTATTGTAGGTGGAACCAAAAGTAGAATTCTAGCTGGAATCTCAATGTATTTTGTAGAGAAATATTTTCATGCTCTAGAACTGAGCAATCGAGTAGGTTAAGGTGCAATGGAAGCACTTTGGGCCTCATGAAGCTATATGGGAGATGGTGAATCAAATGCGTACTATGTATCCTTCTCTATTCGATAGTTGAGTGAATATTTTTCGCATATGTTTTGGTGTGATGTTTGGTATATGTATATATGTATATGGATGTTAATATCACCATGAGTTTTGTTATAAATCTCCAATAAGCGTATGGGTGTCATGTCGTTATGGTTTTCATGTGTTTATGTTTCTCATGTTGGTTTTCTTTTGAGCAAGATGATCATTGTAAATATTGCAACGAGTTAAGTCATAAAGTTCCATGGGCGGTATGTTTTTTCTTCCAATAGTCTTATTGGTTATAGGTCTCATTGAACATCAAGGACGATGTTCCCCTAAGGGAGAGGCTTCTGTAACATGCCTGGTCAAAAATCCTTGTAATAAAGTTAATAAAGGAAAAATAATAACCAATGTCATGGGACACATATTCCAAGATGAATGTTAGGAAAAAACACAAGTGATGGGGATCACTTGTGATTACTTAATGCCTATAGAAATTGGAAAAGGCAATGGAAAAGGATTTGGAAAGGCATGAGGAATATATTGGCATTTTATTTATGAAAATAATGGAAATTAAGATAAAAGGAAGGTGAAAGGTAACAGGTTGCATGTCAGAAGGAAAATGAATGAAAATAATGGAAAATTGAATAAAATAGAGGCTTCACTAATAAAAAAGGATTATGAGGATTAGTTTGTAGGCTTTTTTTCAGTTTTAGCTTGGAGCTCTCTCTCTCTACTTTCTCTCTCATACCCTTGGACACTTAGAGTTTTCTTGTAGCACTCTTGGAGGAGTGTGGCATACCTGGGATTTGGATCAAGAAGGCAAAAGAATAGAAGGAAAGTGCAAGACGACATCAAGAGCAACAACTACAATGGTTTTTTGTCACCTGTATTGAGTTGCATGTATGATTTTATTTCTATTTTTGGCATGCATGTGGTTTCTTGGTTATGATCTATCATTGGCATGGAGCTTGGCCTAAATTGACAGTGGATTTTCCCAGCCTTTCCATTTCGTGTATACCCATGGTGTTGTGGGTTTTACCTCTTGTTTTCTAGTTGGTTATCATGTTCCTTATGGATGTGGGTTGAGTTACTAGTTCCTGGAGCCTTGGTTGGATAAATGCTCTGGAAGCCCTATAACAACTTTGCTTGAGTTACTAGTCCTATAAGCCTTGGTGGGATAAACGCTCTGGAATCCTTGGTGGGTTGAGTTACTAGTCATGGAACCCCCAGTTGGACAAACACTCTAGAGCCACAACAATAATTTTGGGTTGAGTTACTAGTCCTAGAATCCTTGGTTGGAACCAACGTTCTCGATCCCTAGAAAACTTGGGTAGAGACTGATATGGTCATGGTTAGTGATGTCCGATCGTGAGGTGGAATCACTAGTTAAGGGTTGACATGGTTGGCCTAAGGAAGCCCTGGTTTGGTTTTGTTTGATTTTTTCGTGAGATCCCACATTCATGCTTGGAAGATGGCACGGGGGTAATTAGCTGAAAGAGAGATTTGGTTCAGCCCAGTATATGGTCAGGTGGTACATGGAACTCCCTGACTTGGTTGGATTTGCATATGTTAATAAAAGCTCCTTTTCCTTGTTATTTTCATGAGTAAATGTGCTTGATATAATGTGGATTTAATGGTTATTTGCCGGTTATATGCATGTTTATGAAAATTATGATGTATGGCTCTCATCATGTTTTGGTTAGTATATGAAATGCTAATGAATTAACGACCTAATAGATAACAATGTAGCTATTGTGAGGAGATATCATACCTCTTTGATGCTTCCCAGATAAGTATGAGACCCCTATGCTTAAATCTGTTTTTGTGACCTGTAGATTACATGTTTTTGATATGTTTGATGAAACGTTTGTCATGGCTAGTAGAGGTTAGGTCAAGTCCTTGTTCGAGTGTTTGAATTAGTACCCTCCTTTCTATGTTGTTATTTATGGAAGTTTCACGAAGTTCTGGGAAGTGGCCTGAGTCTTGGCCTTGAAAAAGTGGCACAAAATCTGGGGTCGCTGGCAGTGATCTGCCCCAAAAAGGCCACAGTCACATGGATTCCCTATTGTGGGAGTCACTAGAGGGTCCTAGTCGCATGAATGCCTTGTTATGGGAGTGACTGAGGCTCTAGGGCAGTGAAGAAATAATTTTCCTTAGGGGTTGGTTACGTGGAAGGGTTGGTTGGCTCTTGAAGATTTTTTAATATGTGTGGAAGGTCAGATTGGTATTTTCATGTCGGTTCCACTTCCTTAACTCTACTTAGGGAGCTAAATCATATCATAGTAACTCTTCATCACATTTTTACCCCAGTGGACCAGTTAGCTTGAGTAAATGTGTGAGGAGGGTGTTACAATTATGTTACATTTTGACATACATATTGACAAACTTATGTTAAATTGGAATGTTCCTTAATGGATATGAAATACAATGTTCATAAATGGATATGTTGCATTGTAATATTCATTAAGGACTATGTTCATTATGGTTATATTTAGTTGGAAATGGATAACTATTGATTCACAATGGTTAGGTTTGGTTAACCATAGCTAACTGTTAAAAACAATAGGTGATTTTGGTAAACTATGACATGAAAATATTGGCTTGAAGAAACTGCCACATTATAACTTTATGGGTGACAATGACATTATGGTTGACCACATTAGTAACACTTTAACAATAAGAAGTGAACTAAAATATTATTTCACATTGTGACACCATGGCGTTCACCTCATTATTATGAAATTTTTTAACATTTAGGTATAATATTTCGGTTTTAATAGGACATATAGCATTCATGGAGGTGAAAAAAAAGTAAAGTATTCAAAATGACTATCCGAGCATGTCTAATCTTGCAAGAAATGGGTGACCAAAATGTAGGCCATGTAGAAGTGTAAGAATCCCTCTATGGTTTGATGGGGTTTTCTATATCATTAAGTGATGTTATGCTCCTAATATATAATTCTACCTATTCTAATTTTTTTATGCCAATGTTAAATATTAATTATCTTTAAAATTTTCCATCTTTTTTACAAGGGTGTAAAGGAATTACCCCCATTATATTTTGGAAACAATTTTTCTAATGGTATCAAGAATTATAGAAAATAAGTGAAACTCCTTTTCCTTGGCCACCATTAATTCTAATACTACCTCTTCAAAAACGACCAAAGATGTGAGTTCTCTTATGTAATCCTAGAGTTATATTTTAAGTAGGTATCCATAATCACATACAAAGAAATCAACATTGCATTTGGACAGTGCCAAGAATTTTCAATTGTGAATGACCTTTTTCATGTTTTTCATATCAATGCACTAACAAGGTTAAATTATCCTATATAATAAGATAAGTTATTCCTGATTGAAAAGTCATAATTAGACTTCACATTGTTTTCCATCTTGGCTACAAGGATGAAAATAATTATTCTCCATTCTCTTCTAGAAACAATTTCCCTAATGGTATTAAGCTCTATAGATAATAAGTGTAACTCCTTTTCCTTGGCCTCCATTAGTTCTACTACAACATCTTCAAAAGTGACCATGGATGTGAGTTTTCCTATGTAATCCTAGAGGTCTATCTCAGGTAGGTATCCATAATCACATTTAAAGAAATCAACATTGCATTTGAATAGTGTCAAGCATTGCCTATTGTGAATGCTTTTTTTCATGTTTTGTATATTAATGTGTTAACAAGGTTAAATAGCATCGTCTAATAACAAAAGTTTCTCCCCAAAGAAAAGTCCTAATCAGAATCCACACTGTTTTAGATAGAGAATCTATCCTAATTAGCCCAAAACCATTATTAGTTTTGGTCTTACGAGTTGTAGTTAAATGCACTATTTAGTATTTTCATAGGATAAATAAATGGAATGCAACTACTCTAATATATATATATATATATATATATATATATATATATATATATATATATATATATATATATATATATATATATATATATATATATATATATATACAATGGTCCCCAAGCTAACAAAACTAGAGAGATAACACAATACTAAACATATCACTGCTTACTAAGTGAATAAAAGTAGAAACATGAATAACTAGATGCATATAAGAATATTCTGAAAACAAGAAACCAATTACAGTGATTTTCTTATGGATATAGATAAATGATTTGTGAGACAAACAAAATAAGATACATTGATTATATGTGAAATAAATATAAGTTATAAAAAAACCACCCACAATCACAAAACTCACTGAGATAGTAGAAAAGGCTTTGTTAATCAAAGATTTAGGACTTATATTTGTCTACAAACTACTTGGCTAGCAATGGCTTCTCCTCATTTGCATTTCATAAAATAATTTAGAAAGGTGCATAAGCGAAAAAATCATTCTCTATAAAGTTCATCTTATTTATGGGAAAGAGGGATAGGAAGATTAATCATTTTGATCCCTCCAATTGGATGTCAAGTTCCATTCTTACCTTTCGATTTCTTGATCCATCTATCTTTTCCACCAAATCTGGGTTTGATTTATTTGTTATTCCCAACTCCTCTTATGATATTTTTGATTCCCTTCTTGGATATTCAATTTCTCTATTCACCTATCATGTTGCAATACTTAGACATTGTTTTCTTCTCATTACTTCAAAATTTCTTCTCATTTAATCATGCAAGTATATTTAGTGGCCATTTGATTACCCTTCTAATCATTATAAAATTATGCATGTTATTTTTGCGTAAACATGAAATAAATAAATTAACCTTAACATCAAATTGATAGTCTCACCAAACCTTTCAATAATTTTCCTTATAATTGGATTATGGCATTCAGGCCCCAATTGGAAATCAAGGTTGAAAATGAAATTGGGCTAAGGGAAAGTAAAAGATGGGGTGGAGAAGTGTTGCATGAGGTGGTGTGGACAGCGATATGACAATCAAGACATGTTCACACTAATGTTTAAGTAGGAATGCCTTGATGTGGAATTCAATGTCTATTGTAAGATCGTGAAAAAAAAAACTATATTGCAAATAAAGGCTTGAAATAAGGCTTGATTTGGTAATCATGGATGATCACAAAATTAGGATAAGGAAAGTACGAATTTAGTGAGAGGACTAGATTCAAGAATTTGAATTGATTGGAGAAGTCAAAGTTAACAAATTTCTAGCAAGATATCATAGATCAAGAGAAAAAGTTCAAAGTGTTTAAACAAAGGTTCAAAAGAGATCACTGCATTAAATAAATAAGTTGATGGTAAGGGTTATTGCTTTAAAGATTGAAGTCAATTTGAAAATTAGGGCCTACCCAAACTAAGGTATAAGGTAGGAGGCGTTGATTTGGTAATAGGGATTAGTCACAAATTCAAACCAAAGATCAGGTAGAATAATGAAGGAAATAACTTATTTAGGAATCAGGTAAATTTTGAAATCATCCTCAAGGAATTTTTGTAAGGCCCTTAAACTAACGAAAAAGTTCATGTCATGGAATATTCAAAATGTACAAACCAATGGAAAATTCATGCAAATTCACCTTATGGCTTGTTCAAATTTTGAAGTTAGGTTAAACATGAAAATCATGGTTGATCTCAAAATGAGGATAACGAAGTAGTGAACTTGGTGAAATAGGTCTCAATTTGCCAATCTAGGCCTATCACCAACTCAAAACAAACCACAAGTTGATTAATGAATGAAAACATATATTTGAGACTCAAATACACTTGACCTTCATTTGAGAATCATCCACGATTTCTAAATCAGGATCTTTCCTCATGAAATTACCTCCCACCATACCTTGATTCTCAATTCAAGGAAATTATCAAATCAAGCCCTTCATTTGCTTATTCATCTTGTATCTTATACCCATTTCTTCATCCACTTAAACTATCAAACTAAACTTATCAAATTGAGAATTAATAAGTCTTAACATTGCAATCAACCCCACTATTAATGAGTTGTTTTACCATTTTCATTTTCAACACCTAAAACATTTTTTGTTGTTGTAAATATCAATACTTTATATATCGTTCCAAAAAATTTAATATTACATAAGTAACAGTGGCCTAGATAACACCATATAAAATTTGATCACCTGAACCTCCAGACATTAAAAGACATCACCCACATAAACATAAAACGTTCAAACTTTGGATCAAAACCATGATTCCAAGCTACTTTTTAGTGTCACCACCAGAGAGGACAAAAAACCATCTCGCAGTTGGAAATACAAATCGCCCTTCCCCATACAAATCCACAAAATTATAAAGATATGCAAATTGATAAAAAAACCCCATAAGACATCCATATATAGGCATCCAAACCCCCATTAACACAAGGAAGAGGAAAAAACAATTAAATCACAAAAACCATCTAAGTTAATCAATCCATTGATGTCGAATACCAAAAGCTCATAAACTATCCCAACGCTCCTCGACATCTAAGAAAAGGAACGTTGGAACACCACAATGGTCGTCAAGAACCATAGAGAAGGAATGTTGAAACGCCACAACGACCACCTTATAGGAACAATCCACCAAGAATGAGACAATGGCACCAAGAAAAAAAAATCCAACAATCGCTTATAATCATTGAACTGCTTACTAGTCCACCACGTCGACACCAAAACATAAGGGTAAACGAAAACATGCCTAATGGAAAAGGAAAAAAACCAACACTCCAAAGTGTCACCCAGAAGCTAGAAGTCCATCTGACACTGTGAAAAAGAATTGAAATTTCCATATTAATCATGGTTCGGAGAAATGTAAGTAGGAGTCTGAACACTGTCATCAATTGGAGGATCATTAAGATCTCTAGAAGCTGAGTCAATAATAATGTAGCCATCCACCTTTGCCAGAAAAAAATCAACATTATCCAGAAAAAAAACTCATTACGCAACATCCATTTGATATCTTCCAAGGAAGAGAACACCTTATAATTTTCAACATGTTTATCTTTGAAAATGAGTTGCATCAAAGTCGCCATCTATTGATTAAGGCCGAGTGAAATGAGGAAGTACAACCTCCTCCTCTGGGATCTACCAAGAGTTGGTAACCATTTAACATCCTCACCCGCTAACTTTGACTCTGAAAAATAAGGAAGATCATATGTTTCCTTATTCTGTGGGGCTAAAATCTCCCTCTTCACTACGAGGGAGACAACATAAAAAATAGAAAGAACAATATCATAAGAAAAAAGATTAACCATTTTATACCCAATATTATTACAACAAATGGATACACAACCTTGTTAATTAATTCCATCCCTTCCAATTATTTAAACCTTAGACAATTACTAATTAAATCACTTTTTCTTATTTGAAACCATAAAAAACAGAAAGAATAATATCACAAGAAAAAAGATTAACCATTTTATACCCAATATTATTACAACAAATGGATACACAACCTTGTTAATTAATTCCATCCTTCCCAATTATTTAAACATGAGACAATTGCTAATTAAATCACTTTTTTCTTATTTGAAACCATAAATTATAGGAGTGAGGCGGAGGAAGTCCCTGGATGGCCAAAAGTGGCCAGAATTCAGGGAAAAAAATTTCAAAAAATCTTGTAGATGTAGTGTTTGAATCATGTTTTTGATGGCGGAAATGGATTCAACACCATTAAAAACCTGTAAGGCACCTAAAATTATGAAGTTTAACGGCTTTTACTTAGATTTACAAAAAACCCTACCAAATTTTTTCAAAACATAACCGAAATTTCCATAACTTTCAAGGCAAAAAACCTAATCATTAAACTACAACTAAATGATATATCTTTGAATTTTTCTTTCCCTTAAGTGCCAAATTTTACCCATGTATGTATTTGAATTTTTCAACACGTGTCATTCAAAAAACGCATTGCCCACGTTTTTCCATTTCTGACATGAAAATAAAGACTCATAGTCGGATCGCTTATAGCCACGAATTTTTTTCGTAGTTCTCTAATTTTTTATTTTTTTTTAACCACGTAGATCTCTGATTTCGTTTGTATTAGATAAGGTGGCGAAAATGTCAGGGCGGGTCACTGTTTTCAAACTTTCCGTGGTAGGCGTGAGCGGCTCTCAAAAATTATGGGAAAGGGTCCCATCTGAACGAGTGAATGTCGGACATCCAAGTAATGCTATTTCGGACTTCGTGGTAGGTATACGCGGTTGGCCAAATTCTCGCTGTTGTAGTGGGAATTTAAAAACATCAAACACATTGGATTTGATTAACCCGAGAAAAAATTTCTCTCACGCGGTAAGTCAGCCGTGTATATATCCATGACGAGGAAGAGTGGATATCAAACCTTCAAGAACTGAAGTCATTGCAACTATTGTGACAAAGATCTCTCTTGTAACTATGTCTCTTCTGTGGCATTTCAAAGATATGGCCACTTCCTCAAAAGCTTACCAGAATAAGCGAAGGAGAGATGAGTATTGGAATGACGGATTCGCTTTGCCAAACATGAAGCGAGCGTTGGTTCATGACAGTGCTGTCATGTCGTTGCTCAAGAATATCGATAATATGGATAACAATAACAGCAATCCAGAAGAGACCAACGTTGGGATCAACAGCGTTATAAATTCTCTGGAGGATGAAATTCATTTGAAGGTCCACAAGATCATAATATTGAGTCCACGGATGAGATGGGTTCAATTAATG